>VYZT01041196.1:0-12782 GCA_013400735.1 Pomatostomus ruficeps
TTTTGTTTGTTTGTTTAGTTAATGGTGCCATCCATTTGTGTAGCATACTTTTTCACATATTTAAAAATTATTTTGTTTTCAGGTCATGAGCATGGTATCTGGATTTGCACCACTGATTTCTGCAGGTATTTTCTCAGCCACTCTGTCATCTGCATTAGCATCTCTTGTGAGTGCCCCTAAGATCTTCCAGGTAAGTACGGGAAGATGGTAATATTTTGAAGAATAATTAATTTTGAGTCATGATTTTTGGAAGGGGACTCTGACATACTGCCATCAGGATCAGTATCAGATGACATCAGTAGCTTGTTTTAATATTTGTCTGTTGTTTAGATTTGGAGAACAATTTGTTAATGGTTCTTGAGGTTCCTGCGTGTATTTTGCTTTACCTTCTTTTTAACAATTGAATCTCCCTCTTTTTCTTTAATTGGGTTAAAAAAAGTTCAGTGGGGCGTCAGTTGTATTGATGCAGGGAACTAGTGTGTATATTGGGCAAACTTTTCACTTCCTGAGAAAACAGAGTCTCTAAAAAAAGACTCTTTGTAATTGTAAGGCACTAGTCAGGTAAAATAGTTACTTACAGAAGAGCAAAGCTGTTTCTTCCAGCTAGACATTATTAAAGGATAGGATAGTAGAAATGCAAAATGTCAAGATACAAAGACAGTGGAGAATGTAAATAGTCCATGATGGTTATAAACTATCAGGAAGTGTTCAGAAAGATAATATGCAATGGAAGATGGCCTGAACAAAATGCATGCTGACCCTTGATGTTTTTTTTTCCTTAGGCTTTGTGCAAGGACAGCATTTATCCAGGATTTCAGATGTTTGCTAAAGGCTATGGGAAGAACAATGAACCACTGAGAGGATATATTCTAACATTTTTAATTGCTCTTGGATTCATACTAATTGGTTAGTTTGAAATTTTAGTAAATCTCAATCCCCTTTTGTGCTTTAGAAAGCATTCCAGTCCGTGTTTTGGACTTGATGACAGAGTGCTACAGATCTAATGCACAGCTTAATTCTGTGCCAGCATTCTAAATCTGGTTATTTTGAGGCTTACTTTCTCCTATCTTCTAGACATAACGCTGTCAAGAATGGCAGTAAATTTTAAATGCACTTCTCTCTTTAACCACAAGTATCTGTATTTAGGTACTCTCAGTCAATAGAATACATCCTTGGCTTTAGAGAGAGACATGTTAACATCTTGTAAATATGAAAGTGTATTTTGAATTTTTAGTAATGACAAACAACTTCAGTAAAATACAACCTCGAGTAAGCATTATTATTAAAAGTGTGCTTTTCTGTTAAGTTGCAAAGAGTAGAGATGAGTGATGCTGTTGCTAAAGGTAGTCTAGGTATAATTAATCCCATGTGTTCTGTGTAGGTGGAAAACTAATTATGCTGTGTCTATCCATGAGTCCTGTGCCAGTGCTTTAAACTTCTTTTCCCAGTTCGCTCTGTCCTCCTTCCTCTACCTCTCCTTGAGGCAGAGATGCACCCATTTGGTCCCTACTGACCCATGCTGCCTGGAAGCTTGATTGCAACTAGAAACTTGCAGACTAGCATGGCACATTCTGCATTTTGATCAGGTTTTTTTGCTTTTTTTCCCTTCATTTTTTCTTTTTTTTTTCCTGTTTTCTTTTTATGGTGAGAGTACACATATATGTGTTTTATACCATTCTGCCTTCAGGAAAGGAGAGAACATCAGGGTGTTTTTCCCTTTCATTAAATATGATGTAAACATCACTGTTGTGATGATGTTGGTCTGAAATAATTCTTCTGGCATTCTTCAGAACCCAGTGTAGTGGTGCACTGTTTGATCCAGCTGATGAACTCCTGCTGGGAGTTGAATTTTCTCAATTAATTATTTGTATGTAGCAAGTACGTAGTGCTTCCAGCATGCTTCTAGAACACTTGATAGTGTTTGTATTTTTGAAACTGAAAGCTACACTTCCTGTTAGAAGAAGGCTTAGTAAATAGATCATGGACATAAAGCTCTGTGAGCAGAACGGGTAAACTGCATTTCCTTATAGTATATCAGAAAAAAAGGTTTTTTGTAGCAGAATTTTTACTCTGTAATCTGCAAAGCCATTGGATGATACCTTTGATAACAGCTTGCCTTTTTTTTTTATTTTATTTTACAGCCGAACTGAATGTCATTGCTCCAATTATTTCTAATTTCTTCTTGGCCTCATATGCCTTGATTAACTTCTCTGTATTCCATGCTTCTCTTGCAAAATCTCCAGGTAGGAACTACATTTTAGGGATGGGAGTTTAGCCTTGCAATTCCTTTATGCATAAATGGAATTTAAAAGGTATTAATATAAATTAAGGTTTAGTTTAATTATTAAATACATAGTTGATTCTCATGGCATTAAAAGCTTAATATGTTGTATACTTGGGTCTTCTGAAATTTTGAAATTTTGAGAACTGGGTGATTCAGTAGGGTTTGGGAGCTACTAATTTTGTCATCTTTGCTGAGGGAACACAAGGTAATTCAGAGTTTATTCAGGAACTCTGGAAGAAAGCTTTCTTGCTAATTCACTATCTGGTGTTGGCAAACCATCCTTTTGTTGTCTTCAGCTTCTGTTAATGTGTTTCATCTTCCAGTCCAGAAGAAACAGGAGTTGCTGGTGGTATTGCCACATTTTTGTAGTCTTTATTGTGGGAGGTTGGTTAAACTACAGGAATAAGCCAAAACCTGGTACCTGCAGAACAGATGTACATCATACCCAGTCCAGTGCAGCTGTACTGGAAAAACTGCCTTAAAAGCTTCTTAAGTTACTGAACTGGTAGATTTATTTTTTTTTTCCTCTCAGAGGATTGACATAGCAGTTGGCACAATAGTTTTAACTTCAATAACTCTATATTCAATACAGTTGTCAGTCCTGGATGTGTTTGTGGGGGTGTGCATACCTGATTTTGGATAAACTCGTGGCAAAAAAATGCTGTAAAACAGTGGCAGTCCAGTACTTTGATATACCCAAGTTCTCTTTGGATGCATCTGTCCTTTTCCTTCCCATGTAGTGAAAATTTCTATGTGAAAATAGTAAAAATACACAACTAAAAAGAACAGTATAAAAGAAACTGAGGTATGAGCTGATTATTTGTTTTACTACCTTTGAAAGGAAAAATCAAATGTCAAGCAAGGTATTGCCAAAAGTTCCTGGAGCATGATTCAACAGACATACTGGCACAAGCATCCTCCAACTTTCCTTTTGAGCTGTGCTTGTAGAGGGCAAAATTATGAGCATTTACATATCTGTGTGAGAAAGATGCAAATTCATTTGAAAGGCGTTGGAAAATGGAAAGCATAAATGTGCCAGTCTGCATTTTGTATATCACTGAAACTCAAGACATTTGCATGAAATGGGTGCAGAATTCCAGGGAAGGGAAAAAGAAACAGTGCTTTCCTTCTCTTGTAATATTGTTTAAATTAATTTTCCCTTTCCCTTTTTTTTTTCCATCCTTCAAAATTTTGTTTTGACTAGGTTGGCGCCCTGCTTTCAAATACTACAATATGTGGATTTCTCTTGTTGGAGCTATTCTGTGCTGCATTGTAATGTTTGTCATTAATTGGTGGGCAGCTCTTCTAACCTATGTCATAGTCCTTGGGCTTTACATCTATGTCACTTACAAGAAGCCAGGTATGTACAGGGACTTCCTTTGGTTGTGCAGGAGGGAAAGAGGGGAAAAAGTGATGGTTTTGGTGGTGGAAAAAGACAACAACTTCCTTCTCTTTGGACTACTGGTATAAACTTCTGTTTCAGGCTTTTTAGTTGTAATTAAATGGAATTTTGCCTGTATAGTCACTGTTGTTCCCCCTCCCAAATTGTGAAGATACCACTCTAGGCATAAATGTCTGAATGAAAATTGGAGGAAAAGGTGCATGTGGAAAATGGTAAATTCGTTGTAGCTGTCAAGAGACGTGTATAGGAGCAAAAAGAGATGATAGTGGGGTCTTTCTTTTCCTCATAAAGATAACGATCTGAAAGAATCTGCTTAATCTAGCAGTTTTTCCACTGAAAGTGTGTGACATTGTTTAGGCAATGTGTTGAGATTCAGTTTTTTCTTTGCTGTGATATAAAACAACTCAGCACAGCATTTTTTCCTCAAGTGGTATTCTTTTGACTGTGGAGTTGTTGTGGTCTTTGAAATGTGGAGGTAAAAAAAGTCAGTTCTCCCTTCCTTAACTTTTTTTGCTAAAACTTCTGCATAAATGTTATCTTTAAATATAATTGCCCATTTAGCTGTAGGGTTTGTTGACTAGTATTATGTAAAACTTATCAAGGTGTGGCTTAAATCTGTGTTTTCAGTTGGCGTCCAGCATTCGTTTTGTGATCATGTAGTTTTACAATGGACAACTATAAATAACACATTGGAACCTCCAATCTTTCAACAGATGTGAACTGGGGATCCTCAACTCAAGCCTTGACTTACCTGAATGCACTGCAGCATTCCATTCGGCTCTCAGGAGTGGAAGACCACGTGAAAAACTTCAGGTAACACTTAAAGACAGGAAATTCTGTATTCACTAGGCTGCTCTCAAGAGGTTTGTTGTCAAGGTTTCCATTAAGTCCATGTTCCTCTCCTGTGATTCATCCAAATAAATGGAATTACAGGTTGAGTGGTATTCTTAATACAGGTGCCATCCTCTGAGGTTCTGAAGAACCTGGCAGCAGCACAATTTGGATAGAAATCATCCATGGCATTTCCTGTCAGTTGGGAAAATACGCAAGTTCTGACCCCTGAGCTCTCTTGGAAATTGTTAGATTTCCCTGCAGAAGTACAAGATAAAATGTCTATATTGCATATGTACAGACAGTTGAAATAAGCTGTGTCAGTCAGCTGTGAGAGGTACCAGCAAAGCCCAAAGGAATATGACAGTAAAACTCTATTACAAATGTAGTAATATGAGTATTAATGGGCTTTCCACTTCCAGACTGAAAGAAAAGTGCAGTCTATTGTAGGTGCACACCACAAAACTGGAAGTTTAATTAGGAAGCAGCTATTTGTTCTGAAGTGGTAAGGTACCATTAAAATCCCTGATTTATTTACAAGTGTTATATTGCCTATTACATCAAGTTGCATCGTCAACAGGAAAGAAAATTGAGTGGCTGGAGCGTGTCCAGGGCAGGGAATAGAGCTGGGGAGGGTCTGGAGCCCCAGGAGCTGCTGAGGGAGCTGGGAAAGGGGCTCAGCCTGGAGCAAAGGAAGCTCAGGGGGGCCCTTCTGGCTCTGCACAACTCCCTGACAGGAGGGAGCAGCTAGGGCTCCCAGGGAACAGGAACGGGACGAAGAAATGCCCTCAAGTTGATGTAAAAGCTTTAGATGGGGAATTTAGGAAATACCTCTTCACCCGAAGGGTAGTCGGGCATTGGAAGGGGTTGCCTGGGGAAGTGGTGGAATCACCATCCCCAGAGGTGTTTAAAAGGTGTGTACACATGGCACTTAGGGACATGGTTTGGTGGTGGAATCAGTGCTGTTAAATGTGTGGTCTGACTCGGTGGTTTCCAGTGTCTTTTCCAACCTAAATGACTCCGATTTCATTCTGTGATTGCAACACTGAAAATGAAATGGAGCAGCTAAAGAGACTGAGATAGATTACTGTAGGGGATTCGTATGATATGAAACATTATCACCTGAAAAGAGATCTGAGGTTTGGATACTTCCTCTTTTAAAATTGATTTTAAAGTTGCCCTTTACTTACTTGGACTAGGTTGGCTCTACCTTCTGAAGGAAAGTAATGTAAAAATGAGGATATGATTCCAGTATTTCTGCTGGACACAGAAGAATCTAATCTAGAAAATACAAGGGATGTGACTTACCAGTGGGAGAGAAAAACTTAATCCCTCTGACCTAGTCTTGTGTAAAATCTGCTCTTGAACTTTTTAAATGTGTAAATTTTCAGATTTAATGGGATTACTAAATTTTTATGTAATTAGTCATAGATCTGCTGACAGTTGGGTAACAACTGGTCTTTTCTTAATTTAACTTAATCTTATAAAAGTGGATGAGGTTATTACATTTGCACTGATGATTATGTTGTTATGGCTAATATCTGGAAGAAACTTTTCTGTTCATGAAAAAGCCCCAGAAATACAGATTAATTCCAAATCAAATCTTTTTTTTTCCTTCATAATTCTAGACCTCAGTGCTTAATTATGACAGGTGCTCCAAATGCACGTCCAGCTTTGCTGCACCTTGTCCATGCTTTCACCAAGAACGTGGGCTTGATGATCTGTGGCCATGTGCATATGGTAAGTTTACTCTGTCTTTATAAAGTTACCTTGGTGGTGTTTTTCTCCTGTCTGCTTTGGGAACTGGTTTGTTTTTTTTTTAACCTGTTTGCTTTGTGTTTCTGGTTCATGTTTAAGTTCTGGTTTGTTTATTTGTTTCTTGTTTTTCTTTTTTTTTAATGAAAGCATCATTAGACATTAAAAAGTGCAAAAAGAGATTTACTGGTAAGTTTTGCTATTGTATGGGTCATCACTATTCCAGTTAGGTGTACTACAGGGGAAAATTTGTAAAAAATTAGTACCTTTGATCATTTGATGCTTAAATGCTGAGGGATCTTGTACTTCTAATTGTAGTGAACATTGGGAGATTGATTCCCATGCAGAGTTCTTAGAAAGCCTGGGAGAAAATAAACAGTCTTTAGTAGGGAAGTCAATATCAGTTTAGCCAATTGCTAAAAATTGCTTTTAACCTTCCAAGTAGGTTTTTTTTTTCCTTCAGTTATCAGATTTATTTAATTGTCCGATGTTTCCTCTTTCCTTTTTAACTAGCCCCTGATATGTCACTAAGTATCCCTGCATGTTTTTGTCAGAATATCAAGTGAGGATGTTTTTGCAGAGGGGGCTGTGTGGGGGTGGTTCTGCAAGGACATAATTTTAACAGTTCTTACTACTTAGCGTCTTCTGTGGCAAACCTAAGGAGTGGTTTTGTGATGGTGGGCAGGAAGCATTTTTCAAGTAAATTTTCTTCAGAATCAGCTTGTCATGAGTTGTGTTAATTGAGATGTAATAGAGTGGCTGTCATACAGTGATCTGTTCCAAAACTTCATTTAGCTACAGAGAGGCTGTGGTGACTCTGAAAAACTTCAGTAAATGCATTTCAACACATTGGAGCTGTGTAATTTTGCATCATATTTTAAGGCCAAACTTCTGTCACATCACTAAGAACATTTAAGCAAGTTTGACTGAGAGATGTCATCTGGAACTGATACATGTCACCTACCCAGACTTGTGCAAGGTTTTCAGCAGAGTCCCACATGACATCCATGTCTCCAAACTGGAGAGACATGGATTTGAAGGCTGTGTGGTTCAGTGGATGAGGAGCTGGCTGGATGGAGGCAGCCAGAGTGCTGTGGTCACTGGCTCCATGTCCACCTGGAGGCCAGTGGTGTCCCTCAGGGCTGTGTCCTGGGACTGGTGCTCTTCAGCACTTCCATCAGTGGCATGGACAGGGAGATTGGGGCCACCCTCAGCAGGTCTGCAGCTGACACCAAGCTGAGGGTGCTGGTGACACACCTGAAAGACTTCAGTGAAAACACTGATTACTCCTAAATGTGTTTGAATTTACTACACTTCCAAATATGACTTGCTTCTGATCTAATGAACAGATGAGAGTAAATCAAGGTAATGCAGTTCACATCAAGATATTTTGTCGTAAGAAACTTTTAATTTCTGTCTGTATAAACTTAATATTTCAGTGAAGATGAAAGGACAAACTGAGTAATGCAAGAAAGATAAGATACCACAGATTTAGCCACTGCCTTTGAAAAGTAGGGCTGTACAGAAAAGTATAGGGTAGTGTCATCCTTCTTGCAAGGAGGCAACTCTGAAGATTTTTTGGGAGCATATCCTTTCCCTATTTAAAATGTCTGTGTTCTTCTGCAAAAACTGGGCTGCTGTGTTCTTGATTATACCTCGTCCTGTATTTTGCATTTTGATGTCTAGGAGGAACACAAAAGGTTCACCCCAACAGAAATAACATAAAGGAAATACTTAAAAAGGAGATGACTTTGACTGCAGGATACAAATACTCCCATAAAGCGTAATATTGAGTCATCCTATATCTGTGTATATTTCTTTACAAAGCCCTTTTCCTTTAAAACTATGTTATGCTTTGGAGGACAAGCTTGTGCCACCCCCTGGGGAAGAGGGTTTTGCTCTGCAGGAACAAGATTGCTAAAGTTTGAGCAACCCTCTTCCAAAAAATGGTAAAAGTTTTTCAGTCTTTGCTGCTGATAATGCCTGGTATTTTGTGGTTTGGGGTGTTTTTGATAGTGTCGCAAGCATGTTTTGAGGTTCTCTGAGTTTGAATTAGTTTCTAGCAGCAACATTAAAAAACTGGGAGGGGTTTTTTTACTCCCATTACTCATATTCCTAATTCTTGTTCCCTTCTTATTATTTCCTTTTTTTGAAAGGGTCCTCGGAGGCAAGCCATGAAGGAACTGTCAACTGATTTGGCTAAGTATCAGCGATGGCTAATTAAAAACAAAATGAAAGCTTTCTATGCACCAGTGCATGCAGAGGATTTAAGGGATGGAGGACAATACTTAATGCAGGTATTTTCTAAAGAAAATTAAAGTGCTCAAGATGCACATCAGAATTGGAACTGGTTTTATACTTTGAAATATACCCCTTTTGCAAAATTATCTTAAAGCTTTGATGAAAAGTACTTTATTATCCTCTTAAGCAGAAAGTAGAACCTTTAGTTGTGTCAGTAACATACTATTTTATAAAATGCTTCTTGTTCTTCTTAGGCTGCTGGTTTGGGTAGAATGAGACCTAACACACTTGTTGTTGGATTTAAGAAAAACTGGAGACAAGGTGACATGAGAGATGTTGAAACCTATATCAATTTATTCCAGTAAGTAGAAAATAAAAGGTTCTAGCTGCTATGTTTCATTTCAGTATGTTTGGTAGGAAGTAAAGAAGGATCTTAGTTACATGAAGTCTCCTTCAGGTAGACCTAGATTTTCCATTCAACAGTCTTCAATATTATGGTTTTTTTCTGAAATGGAAATTAATAAGCAAATTTTTATAGTTTAAGTAGATTAGAAATCTCCATAGTAACTTCCTGTATCTAGAAGGAGTTTTGGCAGAGGTCTGAGGTTTGAGAAATACTGGCTGAAAATGCAAATACTATACTGACAAGATACACAGCTCTGACACCCAGGGTAATACCGAAAGGAAATCCCAGAGTAACTTGACAGTACCTAAAGGCAAACCACAGTTGTCTCTGAAAAAATTAATACAATAACTTGTGCTGCTACCCAAACACTTAAGGAAAAAAACAATGCTTATTTTACTTACACAGAGGTTTTTGTGTTCAACTGAAGTGTTGCTTAACCCACTTCCTTTGTGCTTTATATTTCTCATTTTCTATGCTTTTAAAAGAGAGAGAGGATGGGGGTTTACAGACAGATAGATATTAGAAAAGGACAAAAAAGTCATCTCACCCAGGTCTTTAAGAGAAAAGCAGGAGCACCAAATACAGTGGAAAAATAAGGAAACACATTGGTTAGTTTTTCTTTTTTTCCGATTTTATTTTGGGATGGCTTTTGCAGGAAGATCTGTCAAGGTCAGCAAGTCATGTGGTTCTCCACATCCCTAAAGAAACCTCAGGAGGTAATAACTGCAGGTCAAATGTATTTCTGGAAAACTAAAAGTTTCTGAAGCACACAATAGAAACATATCTAATCTCTACAAATCTAACACATTAAATAATGAAATTAAAATGTTCGCTAATAGACAAAACAAATCTTAAATCAACCTCAATTTTTCTTGCACTTACTTTAGAATGCGTTGATACTTCAAACATTCCTAATCAAGTCTTACTACTTCTGAAGGGAAGTGTTTAATTAGTAAAATTTTATTTCTGTCTGTGGAAATGATATGGGAGGGAGTTCTCTGATTGATGGTTATTTGTAATGAATAAGGGATTTATATGTAAAGGATGGTGATTAATGACTAATGCAAACTGTATGATATGGTTAAGGTCATGTTTTTATATTTGGGGGTAGGGTTGTTACTAATTTTACTCCACTTTTACTTAGCAATTTATTCAGGGCTTTTGCTCCTTTCTACAGTAATGAAGTTCTGTCTCTTTATTTTTGAATGGAATGAGTTCCAACTTTATCAGATGTAATGGGACTAGGCACATTATAGCTGACTCATAGCTAATTTGATATTAAATTGCATCCTGTTAGGTGTTTTTAATACCCAGATGTTTTGGAAAGATGTCAGAAATCTTGAGTTCTCAGATCAAAAAGATCTACTCAAAATAAATCCCTTTTTTGATGGAGGGAGATAAAAGTTTATATTTCCTGATCTATCTTATTATCTGTACAAAACTTAAGTGACATATTTATGTTGCTTTTACTTAGTCAGTGTTCACATAGTGGAGAGAGTGAGGAGAGGGGATATGTATCCTTTCTAGACATTATTTTTCTTAAAATGATGTTCAGTTTTGAGTTGGCAGTTAATGATTTGGAATAGAAACTGAAATTTTAATGCAGATTTACAATTTGGGACTTCCAGTGGCAGTGCTTAGTCACTGGAATTTGTTCAGGGAGGGTGCATTTTTCATTTGGAAAAGAAAAAGCTGTAAAATATTTTATTTTTGTCCCTCCTGCTTAGTGATGCCTTTGATGTTCAGTATGGTGTGGTTGTCATTCGCCTCAGGGAGGGCCTGGACATCTCTCACCTTCAGGGCCAAGGTATGACTGACTTTTTTCTATTTGGTGAATTGCTATTGTAATTCCCTTGTAAAACTGCATTCTAAAAGCTTTAAAACTCAGTAAGAAAATCAACAAAGCGCCACTGTTGTTCAATAAAATTCACCAAAATCAGTAAGTCTGAGCTGTAAGATAGTTACCTATGATCAGCAGCAAAACTTGGGCTTTCTGTGTGTTTCACCTTTCTATATTTGCAAATCGTATACAGCTGCTTCCAGAAGATCTGCTACTTTGCTAAAACGAATTAGTGATGCTGGCAAAGTGGCAATCAAGTATTTGGGGCTCAAGCCCAGAAACTGTGAAAATGACAACAAATACTGCACAATGCAGGAATTCCACTGAGTTTGGTGTGTGGGCTGCCAACCCCTACACAGACTGTTTTGGGGACTCTGAGTAGTCTCACAGAGTCAACACAGCCTCAAATCTGGAAAGGTTTTCCATGTAGAAGACTTGGTTATGCTTCGTCAGTAGTGTTCTTAAGTGGAATGGTGCAATTTTAGTTAAATTCCAAGCCTGTGAGCTTTGGTGCAGCTGTCCACTGATTTGATAATGTGTAATTTGTTTGTGGCTTGCTCCATGCAATGCTGCTACCATGACGAGGAATGACACAAGTAAGGGCATTCCCTTGAAAGTGGGGGGAATTGTTCCTTCACTGGAAAAGAGGAATGTTTTAGTATTTGGAGAGAGTCAGCATGTGCAGGAGGGCAGAGGAGAGTGAGAAATGGCAAGGAGTGAACCTGCAGTGTACAGCACTGCTGAGAGAACTGGGAATGCAGCACCAAGGTGTTAGAAAAATCTTGATACCCACTGGGGTCTCTGAGTTTGCTCCAGCTCTAACAGCTGCTCCACAGAAGCCAAACTTGGGAACAAAAACTTGGCAGTGAGACAGACAAACTTGGTCTGTGACCTGTCTCAAGGCTTATCTTCCTCTTGGAGTTAAAAGTAGAAACAGAAAACATTTCACCAATAATTTTATGCCCTTCTAGTTGTATTTCCACGGTGTTACCTACCTTTGTTTTTAGACTCTGGGGATGCAAACAACTACAACCTGGGAAAGGAACAGAAAATGACAGCTCTGCTCAGAGGAGGAGCCTCTTTGTGCTCTGAACCAGTTCACAGAACGCTTTTGTGTTGGTTCTCCCCCTCCTGCCCTCCCCGCCGTGGTGTAACAGTTGCAGGAGATTATGAACATTAATTATGAACAGCACAGTGTTGTGACATACCTCTGTGGATACCATTTGTAACAATGTAGTGGTTTCTAATGGGTTTTGTTGCTTTCACAAAGATCTCCTGTCATCCCAAGAGAAGTCTCCATGCACCAAGGACGTCATAGTAAAAGTGGATTATAGCAAGAAGTCTGAGACAGACACTTCCATAGCTTTTGCTCCGTCATCCAGTGAGAGAGCTCCTACTCCACGCAAAGGTAACTGCTAATTAGCAATGAAACCTGAATTCACTCTTTCTCTCTCTCATTCTTTCTTCAATTCCTCTCTCTCTTTGCCCAGGGATTATTTAGGGGATTTTTGTGCTAGGGAATAGGAGTGCCATGCTTTTATAGATGTTGATGTCTCATCACTTAAGTACTTTGATTCACAGCTTACCAATATGTAAAACAAATATTTGTTTGTAGTCCCCTAAATAAAACAGATGGTAGGCAATGGCTTACAATGGATTTTCTTTGTTCCTGAGTTTGAGAGACAGTAAAAAAATGCTTGAGGATTGTGCCCCACATCTGTATGTTACAAGTGATTGCAAGGCTGCTAAATTTATGAAGGTCTGTTTATCACAGACTAGAATATTATATGGATGTTAACAGACACAGATCATTCGGGATACTTTGACATGACAATAAACAACTTCCCTCTTTTCTTACAAAGCAAAAGCCTTAATAGTTAGGTGGGTAGTGGAGGTATATATATTTCTTTGAAGTAGAAATGAATCTTAGAGTTTGGTAGACTGTTTTTATGTGCTTTTCTCTGTGCAAAAATCCATTTCATTTCACATCTTTATTTTCTAATTTTTTTTAAATTTACATTTG
>VYZT01041197.1:0-10338 GCA_013400735.1 Pomatostomus ruficeps
TATGGGGCACAGAGCGGGTGTGGTGCAGGTGTGGGACACTGTGTGGATGCTGTGCGGGTGTGGCGCTGCGCAGATAGGGGGTGCAGTACAGGTGTGGGACTCTGTGCAGGTGTGGGGTGCCCTGAGGGTGGGGTGCACCACACTCCTGTATGCTCGGGCCAGACCCCGGGTGCTGAGGGGTCCAGCTGCCCATCGACCCCCGAGGGCACGCCGCAGGGGTGACCTGGGCCGAGGTCGCGCTGCGTGGGCACACGCGGTGACACCTTCCCGCTGTTGTCCGCAGCTCCTGCCCAGGCCCCCGCCCCGCAGATTGGCGCCCGCCCCGAATCCCCTAATCCCGGCTCACCCGCGTTAATTAATCTCTCTGTGGTGCCCTCTAATCCCCCTCCCGCCGCCGCCGGGGACGCGGGGGCCCGGGGCAGAGCCTCCGGCTCCAGGACGGGTGTCCTTGGGAAGCGGGAACCGGGGACGGGCAGTGGGGCTCTGCCCGCACCTCCGGGGCTCTGCGGGGCCCTCGTATCCCGGGCTTTGCTCTCAGCCCCGGGCGGGCAGCGGGGCTCTGCCGTGTCCCAGGACGCGGTGGGCACCAGCCGGTCCCTGTCTCGCTGCCTCGTCCGCCCGAGCCGCCAGCCCTGCCGCTGGTCACAAACTGGATGGAATAGTATTGGAATAGGAATAGGACATATGCTGGAATTCATTCCCAAAAAATGCTCCTTCTGCTCCCGGCCGCCCCGGCGTGCCCTGCAGAGCAGCCCCGCGCCCCCTTAATCAGGCTGGCTGCAGTGTAATCTGAAATAATCAAATTAGAGAGAAACCGCTAATCAGCGTTGAGCTCTTCGTGTGTCACGGAGCCTAATTCCTGCGGGGAGCGGGGGGGAGGGACAACCAGCAGCGTCCTGCGGGCAGGGGCTGCCCCGGTAACGTGAGGCTGCCGTGGGGAGAGCCGGCGGGGCACAGCGGGGTGCCTGCCAGCACCCGTGTCCTGCCTGTGACCGTGTCCTGCCTGTGACCGTGTCCTGCCTGTGCCTGTGTCCTGCCTGAGACCGTGTCCTGCCTGTGCCTGTGTCCTGCCTGCGCCCGTGCCCTGCCTGAGCTCTGCCTGCGTCCTGCCTGTGACCNGCTGCTCGTGCCTGTGTCCTGCCCGTGCCTGTGTCCTGCCTGAGCTCTGCCTGCGTCCTGCCTGCACCCGTATCCTGCCCACACCCTGCCCACACCTTCATCGTGCCTGTGCCCACTGCCAGCGTGTCCAGTGTCCAGCNCGAACATGTCCTGCCTGCGACCGTGTCCTGCCTGAGCTCTGCCTGCGTCCTGCCTGTGACCATGTCCTGCCTGTGACCGTGTCCTGCCTGTGCCTGTGTCCTGCCTGAGCTCTGCCTGCGTCCTGCCTGTGACCATGTCCTGCCTGTGACCGTGTCCTGCCTGTGCCTGTGTCCTGCCTGAGCTCTGCCTGCGTCCTGCCTGTGACCATGTCCTGCCTGTGACCGTGTCCTGCCTGTGCCTGTGTCCTGCCTGAGCTCTGCCTGCGTCCTGCCTGCACCCGTATCCTGCCCACACCCTGCCCACACCTTCATCGTGCCTGTGCCCACTGCCAGCGTGTCCAGTGTCCAGCCTGTGGCCATGTCTGGCCTCCATCTGCATCCTGCCTTCACCCTTGTCCTGCTGCACCCTCACCACTCGCACCAACATCCTGCCTGTGCTGCTGTCCTGCCTGCACCCTGCACCTGCATCCTGCGTGTGCCCTCCTGGCACTTTGCTGGGTCTCTGCACCCACATCCTGCCTGCACCCGCACCCTGCCTGTGCCCGGATCCTGCTTGTGCCCTGCCTGCGCGGTGCTGAGGATGAAGAGGGTGCAGCCAGAGCACAGCTGTGCCCTGAGACCCGCGCCAGGTGCCGCAAGTGCTGCAGTGCCGTGGCTTGGGTGCCCCAGCCCACCTTGCGCTGTGTGACCTTCATTTAATCGCGTTAATGCCTCGAGCCTGCTCTGCAATCAGGCGGTATCAAACCTGCCCCTCCCCCCGGCAATAAAGGGAAGGGAGATGGAAGGGGAAAATAACCAAAGATTAAACATTAATCTCCCCAGGGCCGAAAGGGACAGGTGTTGCCTTTGGGCTCCTGCTGAGGCACCCCAGTCTGTGGGGCCTGGGAGAGGCCCCTCGATGGTCTCTCGAGGATGTCCTGGATGCTCCCGCCTCTGCAGAGGGCCAGGATTGGAGCTGAGGAACTGCAGCATCCCCCTGCCCTGTCCCATCCCCGGGCAGGGTGCTGTGGAGTCGCAGGCGGTGTAGAAGGAGTCTCCCCCAGACCAGCTCAGAATCTCTCTTTATTATTTAAATCCATTATGTACAACGACCAAAAATAAAAAAACGCTCTTAAATTCTCTGCAATATGAAAACTACAAGCTCTGTACATCGACTGCCGTGAGTGCAAGAGTGGAGGATCATGGTCTTTGGTGGCTAAACTCGCGCCCGCGCACGGCCGGCACCCCCAGCCCCTCCAGCCTCCACTGGGGTGAGCACCGGGCCACGAGGTGACACGGCGCAGGGCAGGGGCGACAGTGACAGGAGCACTGGGTGGCTCTGACTCCCGACACGGGGCTGTGGCGTGGGGAGGGTGCACCAGAGGCGGGGCCAGCGGGAGCTCGGTGCTGTCCGGGCCGGCCCGCGCGCTCTGCGGGGCACTGGGATGGCCGCTAAGACATCTACATCACGCAGTGTGAACACAACCCGGGGACGCGGGACACGCGGCTCCGCTGCAGACCCCTGCCCCAGGGGCTGCCGGGGACACACAGACCATGGGGATGGAGCGGGACGTGGGGGTGGGCAGGGAAGGGCGGTTGAAATCCATGGGAAAAAGGCAGTGCAGGACATCCCCTCTGGCAGGGATTCCTGGTGGGCTGCTGCACCCCGCAGGCTGGGCTCCCAGAGCAGCCCTGCGCTCCGGACTGCTCCCGACGTCCCAAAACACGAGGGTGGGGAACTGAACACCTCACTTCAGTAAGTACCGCGGGGAACAAGACCTCGCCTGCTGCGCTGGGGGTCCGGCGGGCCCCACTCAGCGGCAGCCGAACCCCAGAGCGTGAAGACAAGCCATGGTTCCTGACTCCGGGAGCGGGAAGCAACTGGCGCAGCGCGGCGGGGTCGGAGGGGACACTACTCTAACCAGGACTGAACACGGTTGGCCCAAAGCGACACTGTAAGCAGAGCTCGGCTGCTCGGCAGAGCCACGACTCGCACACACATTGCACACTACTGTCTCTGGAGGGGGGGTGTGGGCCATCTGTGGGGACCCCGGGCCCCTGTTCGAGGGGGAGGTGACCTCACAGCCCCACACGTCACCCGGGCACTGCCCAGGATTGGCATCTCTTTGTGACAGCCTTTTGCTCCTGTGGCACTGGTGACTGGCGTCTCCAGGCAACCTGGAAACGGGACTGCAACTGCAGGGCAGGGCAGCAGAGCCCGGGCTGAGCATCCTCCTGGAGCCACAGGCAGTGGGGTACCCCTAGGTGACCCTCTGAACATCCTCCTGGAGCCACAGAAGGGTCCTTCCAGATGACCTTCTGGACATCATCCTGGAGCCACAGAGGGGTCCTCTTGGGCTGACCCTCTGAGCATCCTCCTGGAGCTGCAGGCAGCAGAATCCCCCCAGGCTGCCCCCATGCCAGGTGAGGGGCAGCCACAAAGCCTGGGTGTGGGGCAGAGCCCTGCCCAGCAGTGCATCCCAACCTCACAGGGACTCAGCACCTCTGAGGCAAAACGGTCCCACAAGCCGGGGAGAGGGACTGGGGGGCTGCTCAACAGAGACCCCGTTGCCCCCAGCGTTGCCCCTTGGCACTCATCACACCAGGGAAGCCCTGCCCGGGAGCCCCAGGTCCTGGCATCTGCACTCAGGGACCCACCAGGACCTCAGGGAAGAGGGACCTGGCCCCTGCTGACCCTGGACCCCTGCGCTCTGCCTGCCCAGGGAGCCCCTGCCATGGGCTCCAGCCTCCTCCCTCCACCCGGGCAGCGGACCCAGGGACTGCCTCTCCCTCCTCACCCTAAAGGCAAAGGTGCTGGGCAGAGCAGTCTGGGGCTCGAGGTGGCCGTGGGGCAGCCCCTGCTGTGACAGAGGACAAGCCTGCAGGAGCTACCAGCGCCAGCCTGGCCCCAGGACAGGCTGTGGGACACGCAGCACAGAGCGTGGGGGGCCCGGCCCCGAGGGGCAGTTATGGGGAGCTGAGCTCCCCAGAGAGGCCAGAGCTTGGGCAAGGGCTCTGACCTGAACTACGCCTCCGGGAGGAGGGCAGAGCTCACAGGTGGTGGTGAGCAAGGGGGGGAGAGCCCGGGCAGGGTGCCCCCCTTGGGGCAGTCAGCAGAGCCCCCTCCTCATCCAGCTGGGCCAGCTCCTGGGCCGCCCCATGCTCATCCCTGCCGTGCCCCCGACCCTGAAACAGCCCCTCCGTGGCCCCGGCTGCTGCCTCTCACCTCATTTTCCCTGCGACACGGCGGGGCTGGTGCTCTGCTTCTCCTGCCTCCTCCGCCGCCGGGATGCCCGGGTCCCTCCTGCCTGTGTGGGTGCCGCCAGGACTCACATGTTGGATGGGAGTTTGGGCTTCCCCGTTTCCACCTCGGGGCTGAAGGCTACGGAGCCCTTGCGGGAGGGACCTGCTGCCTGCCTGGACGCCGAGCCCGGGGACTGGGGAGTGGATGCTCCCGTCGTGGAGCGGCCGGGCTGAGCCAGCGATCCTGAAGGCATCTGCTGCGAGTGTGTGGGCTGGCCTGCGATCCCCGCACCCGGCTTGGCGAGGAGTCCGGCTACCGAGGGCGAGGACCTGCGGGCCAGGTTCCCTGCAGATTTCCTGCCCTGCTTCAAGGAGCTCCCGTCGGCTTGCTGGGCCACTTTATTGGGAAGGGACGGCTGGGAGGCAGAGAGGAGCCGGACATCCTGGGTGAGCCGCCCCACCGGCAGGCCCTGGATGCTCCTGTGCTTCACCAGCTGCTGGGGATGCATCAGGAGGGAGATGTGGGAGCCGGTGGCTCGGGACAGACTGTAGTGGAGCGTTCTCCCCGGCGGTAGCGCCTGCTCGGAGCTGGGGGACGCAGCACCCGCCGCTTGCTGCAGCAGCGAGGTGGAGACCGAGGCGCCGCGGGACCTGGAGAGCTGGGGCTGGGGCCCGGCCGGGGGCTGCTTGGCCCCCGCTGGCATCTCGCCCCTCTGCGCCGCGCGGGGCAGGGGCTGCGCCCCGGCGCTGGGTCTCTGGCCCCCGCTCTCCAGCGGCGCCTGGGACTGGACCATGGGGGAAGAAGGCGAGCCGGCGGCGGGCGTCTGGAGGTGGGACGGCGCTCCCGAGGGGGAGCTCACGGAGGAGGGCCGGGAGCCCCCCAGGCTGGGCTGGGACCGGCGCACCGGCTTGGTGAGCAGGGTGGCCTCGGGCGAGAGCGGGCTGGAGATGGAGGAGGGCGGCAGGAAGATGTGGGCCTGCAGGCTGTGCTGGTGGGTCAGGGCGATGGCCACGTTGGTGGTGGCGGCGGCCGTCTGCAGGGGCGCGTGCACCAGCGGCTCCCAGATCACCGGCTTCCCGCTCAGCTCCCGGCCCATCGCCATCTGCTGCAGGTCCTGGATGTTGTGGGCCATGTCCTGGTCGTGCTTCACGATCTGCTGGATCATCTCCGTGTTCAGGGGCCCCGAGCTGTGCTCAGCTCGCTTGCGGAGCAAGATGGAGTTCTTCTTCCCTGGGTGGGGAGACAGGAGTGTCACCGACCCTGGGAGCGTGGGCTCTTGGGGACAGTGTGGAGGGCAGGGTGGCAGTGGGGAAGGGACAATAAAACCTCACCAGTGTGCCAGGGGAAGCAGGACCCTGGGAAGGGTCCACACTGGAGCAGAGACAAAACAGGGGAGCCCTGACTCCAAAGGGTCCAGGCTGGGGGCTGGGGTGCTGCTTGTCCTCCACAGGCAACAAGGGGTGAGGACAAGCAGCTGGCCACTGCCAGACAGTGCAAGGACAGTGCAGTGACATTTTCCCAGGGAAGCCTGTCCTATGGCACTGCCTGGATCTTGCTGGCAAGGAGAGAGAGGGCAGGCTCCTTCCCCATGCTCTCCATTGTCCTCATTGCTGGGCACCCATGGGGTCAGGGTGCTGTGATCCACAGGGTGACTCCATCATCCCTGGGTCTGGGGGCCCGTGGGCCCTGGGAGTGGCTGCAGAGGTGGTTGTGCTGAGCCCAGGAGGTCACTCCTCACCTATGCGATCCAGCCGGTCCATGGCCACGGTCTCGAAGGCCCTGCGCATCATGGGGTACTCCTCCAGCACCTCGTTGAAGTTATCCACGGACAGGGAGTAGAGGCGGCAGTAGGTGTCAGCTCGCACGCTGGCCGTGCGCCTGCCCCGCGTCAGCAGGCAGATCTCTGCAGGGACACAGTGCTGGGGGTCACAGTGACACAGCCATCCGTCCCCCTCCCCGCAGTCCGAGCAGGACCAGGACTGCCCAGCACCCTAACACCCTCCAGAGAGGCGGAGCGTGGCTCAGAGGGAGGGACAGCCCCTGGAGCCTGCACAGCCACATCTGTCTCCTTGGCCAGGCACCTCCCTCTCCAGGCCATGGAGACACCCACAGGCGTGGCTGCTGTGATGGCCTGGCCTGTTTCCCTCCCAGAGCTGTGCCTGTATCCTATAAAATGGCTCAGATGTTCTGCTCTAATCTCCCCTCCTCCCTGGCCAGCAGCAGGGTGGTGAATGGCCCCTCTGCCCCAGCCAGACAGAACTGGGGTGAAGTGGATGCGAAGCCTTTGGCACTGGGCAAGAGGAGATGGACAGGCAGAAACATTAGGGATACCCCAGCTTCTGCTCCTGGGCAGCCTTTGGTCCCTACTCTGCTCTCCAGGTCCCCCAGCCCAGCCTCACCCCCAAAGTAGGAGCCATCAGACAGCTTTGTCTCCTTGTTGCCCTTGGTGAGGATGCTGACCACCCCGTGCTGGATGAAGTACATCTTTTTGCCCACGGTGCCCTCACGGATGATGAAGTCCCCGGGCTGGAAGACTTCGAAGCGCAGCTTGGTCAGCATGGCTGTCACAAAGTTGGGGTCCGCGTTGGCAAACAGGGGCATGTTGGCCACCAGGTTGCGGCAGTTGAAGTTGATGATTTCCTGTGGGGTGAGGAGCAGGTCAATGGGGACGTCAGCAAGCCTGGCCCCTGCAAGCACCAGCCTCTCTCCCCCAGGTCACACCACTGGAGTGCCGCCCGCACCTCTTTGAGTGGCTCGCTGAGCTCCCCCAGGATGTTCTCCTCGTCAAACATCTTGCCCTGGTAGCGGTGCTCATAGTACTCGTGGATCCGCTGGCGCGTGTCTCCAGGCAGTTTGTGGAATGACATGTACTGCTCCACTTGTTTGTACTGTAGGGACAAGGGGAGTCACACAGGGCTCAGCTGGGACCACCTGCATGGCCGGACAATGTGTCCCTTCTCCTCAGTGGTATAGATACAGACACCCCTGCTCCAGGGCCCTGTCCCAAAGGCCACCTCTGGGGCAGAGGACAGGACCCCTGTGCACTCAGGATGGAGGTGGACCCAGGGCAGAGGGCAGGATGGGGCCACACTGTGCAAAAGTGACCCCCAGTATGGAGACCAATATGATCTCTCTCTCAGTGGACAGCCTGAGCTCCACATGCAACACTCCAAGGGACAGCGGTAAGGACAAAGATCTGGAATCAGTAGGGCACAGCAGCTGTTCTGAGCTGGTTCTGGAGCCGGACCTGCTCATGCCAGCACTGTTCCCCCAGTACCCAGGCCCTCCCTCCCGCACCCTGCTGACCTTCTCCTGGTACTGGCGCCGAGACGAGTCCAGCGACTGGATGAGGGCGGTGGCGTGGCCGATGAACATGGCGTAGCAGGTGGCCCCCACGATCATGCTGAGCATGGTGAGCCAGACGTCGGTCATGCCCTCAGGTGCCTGCTGCCCGTAGCCGATGCAGAGCATGTGGCTCATGGCCTTGAACAGGGCGTGCGAGTACTGCTTCCCCCACGAGTCGTTCTGTGGACGAGGGACAGTGGTGCTGGGGGGTTGTTGGAAGATCCTGTGGGGCTGAATCCCCCAGTCCCACCTCCCTAAGCTGTGGAGTTCAGAGACCCAGCAAGAACAAGGCTCCTCCGAGGCCAAAGGGATGAGCTCTCCTCCAAGAAGAGGCACTGGGACTGTGTGAAGCCCTGAGCAGGCACCAGCCCCTGCTCTGGGGAGGAGGTAGGAACCCCAGTGCCCTGTTCCCTCCTGAAGGGATTCCCTGACTCCAGCAAGGTGGGCTGAGATGGGAAGGTGATAGAGAGATTCCCTCTGCCCTATCTCACTGCTGTGACCAGAGAGACACTGCTCAGCAGCACAAATCTCCCAGCAGCTCCAGCCCTAGA
The DNA here is from genome assembly GCA_013400735.1 of Pomatostomus ruficeps. Lineage (NCBI taxonomy): Eukaryota > Metazoa > Chordata > Aves > Passeriformes > Timaliidae > Pomatostomus > Pomatostomus ruficeps. Next base: position 8,379 of record VYZT01041197.1, read on the forward strand.
GCAGGAGACAGGTAACCAAATCCACTCCCTGCCATGGCAGACTCCAACTGGAATCACCCATCGGGGCACTCACCACCATGCGGTTCTTGGAGACCCAGCAGTCCTCAGGGAAGTCCTGCAGCATGGGCACCAGGAACTGCAGGCAGCCGTCCCAGTGGCACAGCAGCAGCATCATCCCGATGAGGTTGAAGATCCTCACCACAGCACTGGCCAGGTCATACGTCATGTGGAAGATCTGGGAACAGGCAGGAGTGGAGCTGCAGAGAAACTCTTCTCCTAGAATAGCCTTTGGACCCCTCTGCCCTCCAGACAGCTCTACCCTGTAGCCGGGGACCTCCAATCTGGCCTGGGACCCTGACCAGGGGACCCCCGAGGGGTTCTCACCTCCTCCCACTGGTGGATGTAGCGGATGAGGCGCGAGAGACGCAGCAGGCGCAGCAGGCTGAGGATCTTGGTGAAGCGCACGATGCGCAAGGCCCGGGCTGTCTTGTAGACATCGGAATCCACCTGGGTCTCCAGGTCAACGATGAGGAAAATGTAGTCAACAGGGATGGAGGAAATGAAGTCGACCAGGAACCAGCTCTTCAAGTACTTCATTTTGATGGTGTGAGGGTCAAGGATGATCTCTGTGTTGTCCTCCACCACGATGCCTGTCCGGAAGTTCAGCACCAGGTCAGCCAAGAAGAAAGTGTCTGAAAGCACGTTGAAAACGATCCAGGGAGGGGTATTCTCATCCTTGAAGAAGGTGATGCCCACAGGCAGGATGATCAAATTCCCCACCATCAGGAGCAGCATGATGAGGTCCCAGTAAAACCTGCAGGGTGGGAATGCAGGGGACAGAGGAGGAGTGGGGAGAGGCAGGACACAGGTAGTTAGACAGCAAACCCAAGGTCAAAGTCAGAGTCCGACAGGTGCTGAGGACACACAGACACACACACACATGTGCCTGCCCCCTGACATGACTAACACCCTGCTGCTTGGCTGGGACAGGTGTGAGCAGACGTGTGGAGAGGAGCAATTCAGCACCAGGCCAGGGGCCCGTGAGTGCAAAAGTCACCCCGTGTGAGAATGGGGGGCTGTAGGAGCTTGGCTGTCTCTCCTTCCTCTACTGCAAGGCAGTGCATGCACACCTATGCCCCCTCCCCAAAGCTCACATGTGCCCCATGGAGAACTCAGAGAGGACGTGGGCTTTGCTCCCTTGGAGCTCCCTGTCATCCGCTGTCTCCCTGCCACCACCCGAGGTGGCTTAGCAGGATTTGGGATAAGCTTTGCTGGTTATGCAAACTGAGTGCCGAGCTCCTGGGGCGGCCGAGGAGGATTGGGAAGGCTGTTGTGGTGAGCCAGACAGCAGCCAGGCAAGGAGAGACAATGCCGGTATCAGGGGAAGGAAGAGGAATGTCTAACCCAGCATGCACAGGGCAGGAGCTGCACGGCCCTGGGCCTGCAGCACTGCTCATCCTCCTCCTTTTGCTGAGAGTGGACAAGCTCGGAGGCTTTGAAGGCAAAGCCAGGAGATGCTGGGAGCAGCTGGTTATGTCAGGACACCCAGCAGCCCTGTTCACATGCAAATGCCACTGGGATGTTTTCGTTCTTCACACAGACACATAACGCCTTTCACCACCAGGCTTGTGACTCCTGGGATCCCCGGTCAGAGCCTTCGTGGGCCCTTGGGAAAGCAAGTCCAGCTCCCACCTTGAGGTGTCCCCAGGCATCCCCTGTTAGTCCCAGCCCTGGTCGTGGGTGTAGACTCAACTCTCCAAAGGTGATTTCAGGACAACTCTTAGTGCCCAGTGGATCCAAAACAGCTTTTACTGGTGACAGAAACCTGCAGGGATTTCCCACCCCACACCCATGGCGGGGCACAGAGGCACTGGGCTCTCTGCAGGTGAGGGAAAGGAAGGGAAGGGAAGGGAAGGGAAGGGAAGGGAAGGGAAAGGAAGGGAAAGGAAGGGAAGGGAAG
>VYZT01041206.1:2477-27747 GCA_013400735.1 Pomatostomus ruficeps
TGGGACATATCTCTGATCTTAATGATTACATTGTGACAGCCCAACATCCCTCAAAGTAAGTTTCAAAACCAAGCATTTAGTTATGACATTGACAGAATGGGGGCCCCTCAATTTGTTTGCTGACCTTGGGCAAGTAATAAGCCAGCCACTCAGTCTGAAGGCTGTCTATGCTCTGAATGGCATACTCTGATATGATGAAAAGTATATTTTAATATTTTATAATGAGAATACTTCTGTTACAGAATTCCTTGTATTATTTCTTTGGACACAAGTATAGGTTCCTTGTGGTAGTAACTGAGCACTTGAGTCTTAAGAGATTTCCATTATAGGATCCCTGTGAATACGGAATGGGTACTATCCCATTTTTAAAGGGTCTTAAAGATCACAAAGTTTCTGTGCAGCAAAAATTTGAATTCACATCTCCTAGATTTTAAGCTGCACAAACCTACTAGTGGATAAACCTTCCTAATTAATGAATGAAAATTCCTTTCTGTAGTAATCCTAATTCACAAAAAGCATAAAAAAATGACTGTAAAGAAGTATGCTTTTCCGACCCCTAGGCTTGTCACTGGGTTTGATGTAAAGCTTAGCAATAACCAAGTTAGTTTGGGAATCCTTTCACAATCACTTGAGGATGCTGATGTAAGTGGGGACTAAGGAGAAGGCCAATGAAAAGTAAAAATTGATGGCTTCTGCAAAGACAGATGAGATGTAGGGGTGGGGGATGGGGAAGAAGAAACAATGAAACATGATTGAGAAGGAAAGCACTAAACCCAAAAGAGGTATAGAGGAACCAGAGTTGTCAGGGTAGAAGCACGTAATGGGAAGGAGAAAACTAGTCATATCTAAACTTCTCTGTAATGTCACAGCTGTATGCATGATTTTAGAACATAGACACTTCACACAGAGCGGAAGTCTCTGCACATGACGCACTTCCAGTTCTGGCTCCTTGAGTTAGATCAGAAACTTCCAGGGAAGTGCAGTCTATTTTACATACATGCGAATGTACTTGGATATGATAAAATACCACAGCTGTCAGTCTAGATTGGAATCAATTTGCATGGTAATGCTATGAGGGCTGCAATTTATTTTCCTTTCTCTGCAATGAGAAACTTTCCCTGTTTCAGTAGGGAAGACTGATCCTGGATGTCTGCATATGCATTTGAAAAGATCGGGCTCTTCAAGTGTGACTCATCGCTACTGGACACCTAGAGCTCTGAGGGGAGAGAGCTCCTCACAGAAGTACAGTCATGTTGCTAATCTGTGTTTGCTGCTTTCTGCAGCACCCAGAGAAACTGAAAGGCTCCAAGTAGGTAAATCTGAACCAGAGATTTCCCATGTTAATGTGAGAATCAGTTAAGTTCCGGAGAAAGAGGAGTTCCTTAAAAAGAAACAGAAGAGAACGTACTCAGAACAACATGGGCTTTGCAGGCTATTCTTAGTATAAATTACTAAAGGAATATTTGTATACTACCTTTTCTCCAGCGACAAAGCTAGCTGAAGAAGTTATCCTCCGAGGTATTCGCCCCTCTGCTCTGCACCCACTACAGTTCTCTGTATAATTGGGTGTGCTAATGTCACTTGTGATGGGACTGTGCTGAATGTAGGCCAGGTAAATGATGTAAATGTTTAAAAATAGTATTTAGGAAAGTATTTTTTAAACTCATGTCACTTTATGATCCAGATAATTATGCAGCATGATAAATAATTATGTTAGTGTGACTTTGGGGTAGAAAATGTCATCAAGCAGAAGGTATAAAAGTTTAAATGTAGGAGAAAGTGGGAACTTCTTTGTTGCTGAAAGAGGAAACATGTGCAGAACACCACCAAAATCAGTTTGAGGGTCAGGCCTGAAATATCTCTCTCCCTGAGGTAGCCACGTATCTTTTAACACAGATGTTGTTATAGTATGGTCTCAAAAGAGGCTCAGTTCAATATGATTCTGGGTGATCCAATAGTTAAAAATAAATACGTGGGTGATCATCACCACAACAAAGCAATCTGGTACACCAGTAAATCTATTCTTCTTTTACTTACAAAAACAGGGAGAGAAGGAATAAAAGAACACAAAAATAGGATTCCCCACAGCCTGTTTTTAAAATTACTCACTCATAGATGTATTTGAAACACTTTTTCTAGCCCTCAGACTGCTGAGAGGACTGTTCCTTTTTTAGTGTGATATATGTATTTCATCAAGGTGTTCAGTGTGAATTCCAAAGATGAAAACACATCCACTGACCTGAAACTAATTTATATTGCACCTGTATTGTAGTTTTTAATCTGTGGTCTATAAAAAAAGACAAAAGCTAGAGATTTCTCACTTTAATGGAATATCTGATATCAGCATTAGAAGAGTCATACAGAAATTCTTAGAGAGATACCTTTGTATATTTTTTATGAAGACTGTGGCAAATACTGTGATGCTCTTTTCATTAGAAATCTCAAGAAAATCTTCCTCTTACCTGAAGGTAATGGCACGGCCTCAAGGAAGGTTTGATTTCCTGATGAACCAGAGGCTTATCTAAGTTCAGTGATGATTTGCGATAAGCTTCTTTAGCCTGACTTACTGTGAGCGTGGACCAAGAACTCCTTTTCATATATTTACTATCAGGGGTCATTGGTAGCCCTTCACAAGCCGAACACTTCACATCATTGTTACTTTTGGAAGTCTTCAGTGAGAGATCCCCAAAATGCCCCTGGAGTGCCTCAGGATAGCAATGGGATATATGATCTGCATGGTGCCTATTTACCACACTAGGGGTTCGGTAAGTGCTATCGCTGTCCAAATTATCATCAGAGCTCCACCAGCTACTCATTCCAGATTTATGCTTGCCTTCTGGTTTTCGCTCCTTACTTTTACTCCTTTTGCTATGCTTGGAATGGTGCCCATGATGATGATCGTCCCCTCGACTGTCTCCCTTTGTTCCATTAACATTGCCCTTGGATGATCCTTCCAGAGAATGAGATTTAGTAAAAAGTTTCTGGACGGAATGAACGAGATGGCGTATCCTTCCTGGGCTCTCGCTGCGCTGTTCCGCAGCTGTTGAGGTCCGCTGGTACTGTAAAGTATGAAACCCATCCCGGTGAAGAGGAAGTTGTTTCTCAAATTGGTCCAAAAGGTTTGCAGGAATACGGTTAATCTTAGGGTTACCGTGAGACATGGCGCAGTCGTCTCTTGAGTCGTAATGAGAGCTGTAGTGCATTCTGGGGAAAGTGCTACTTGACATGTGATCGCCCATTACCATGGGCATCATCATGCACTCGGAATGAATGGAGCTGCGTGGGGAGCAACGATGGTGGTCCAGCGGGCAACTCTCCGTGGGGCTGAGAAGATACGATTGCCTTGGCTCCTGCCCATGGTGGATAAGGTCGTGGGTATGTTCACAATCTTCAGGGGATGCTAAGCCACAAGTATGAGCTGAACATAACTGTGGTTGATTGCGACTACCAGATAATCCTTTCATATTCCTCGGAGCAGGAGAGTATCTTTCTTCATTGAAGTGCTGAGAAGGCGACCATGAGTACTGCTGGTCTGTCATGAGAACACATAAAACCTGTGTTATGTGTCTGATTAAAAAATTAACTTGAAAATTCCAAGTATATTGAAAAACTAAACATTATTTCTCTATGAGCTTGGTGGAAAGTCTCACTATTAATGAAATTTCCTCCACCACTTTAAGACTGATTAAAATTGTTCACTATGAGTAAATTATGGGGTGAATACAGCCTCCTTTCTGTTTGCAAAATTGTCTGCTAACAGTTCTAGATGTTATGAAGCTATTAATTGTATAAATTTATTCAAATTTAATGGATACATTTAAGTATTAAGTTTTTTATTTAACATTTAGAGCTCATATGTCAAGCTTTGTGGCTAGTCATTTAAGTTACATGGGTCTAGTTTCTATTTTGATGGTTTCACAGTTGGATATTTTAAATGTATCCTTTCTCCATGGAGCCAGTTTTGTACCATAAATGAACTTCATTTTCTTCAATGAATCTCAGCTTCATGATCCTAAATTCAGTCTTCATAAGTATAAATAAAAAACAGTAAAGAGAAAAAAAATATGAACATGCTGAAATGAAGCTCAATTTTTCTATTGCTAAACAGTTTATGAATAAGCATTTCATACTATTTGAACATCTGTTATCCTTAGTCCAGAAGTATTATTGCTATTACCATACATGTAGAGTATTCTCTATTAGGCAGTTTTCCCCTTTTTATGACCAAACTACAAAATATTTACTTAATGACTCTAAGTTATTCCTGAAACAAACCGTATATTTTTAGGTATGGGCTATGGAGTTTTATATACTTGATTACTTGTTCCTATGAATCATGTGCTCCAAGTTGTAGTTATTATGCAAGCATGATTGCTAAATAACAGTAGCTTGTAAGCAAAGATTTTGATACTTAAGCCTTTGATTTTTTTTTCTCTCATGTTATTTCTTGCAGCTGTCAAATGCTACAAACAGAAAATTAAAAACAACCCCAGAAATACTTCAATTTGATTTTCTCATTCACTTTCCCTCTCTAATTTCAGCTTATTTAAGAAACATTTCAAAAGCAGACAAAGAGATAGGATGCAAGATAATACTTTAGAGGATAAGACAGATGTGTAAGTGTTTATACAACCCACTTAGCACAGCCTTTCTGCAAATTTGCTCTAAGAATCTATATAATCTCGCACAGGTGCTTAAGACTAGGAAGTTGCAGGTCTCAGCCAGAATGGAAGTCAGAGAAAATCTATAAACTGGACCCTGGAAACTAGGCTGTAGAGATAACACAGTAACTGACAGCACTCTGAAGGGTTTCTAACCACATAAGAAAGCTCTCCTAAATCATATTTTCACTGCTGGTGAAAACTCAATGCCTGGATATGGTCATGAAACAGATCAACACTCATATCTCTCTAATTTTATTCAACCAATATGTGTTACATCATGATACCTTCAGTACAGAAGGCAATTGATTGCAAGTCTTTAGCATCAGCTATCTCATTAACTAAATGCACTATGTTTCCTATTGTGGGAGATGCTTTGATAATTTTATTACACCCAAATTTCAGCAGGGTTGCATATGACATTTTAAAATGAATGCAGCATTAAACTAATAAACAGTGAAGTATTTTTCAGGCTAGGCACAATCCTGCCACACTGAATTCAAAGACGGATTTAAGGGTCCAAATGTCACCTCCATACTTTATCATGATGTGAAATTGATGGGTCTGTGCACATATCCTTCACTGCTTCTATTTTGTTTTCCTGCCTGTTTCTTTTACTTAATTCTTGGCTGTTATCACATTAAAATAAAATCCTATTACTGCTGATTACTCAGTCTGTTGTTCTATTTAGGTTATAATACCTTGCATAAATGTAGTTACAGAAAGGAAATATAACTGTTTCTCTTAAATGACATAATTTTGATTATATACAGACATGGCAGTAAATTATAACAGAGCTTTGGAATTTAGCCACTATAACAGAGCTTTGGAATTTAGTGGTACTTTACCCAGGATATTACCAAACATTATCAGGGGAATAATAATGGACCATGTGCTGAATTTACTTAGTCTGTACTTCCCATAAAGAACTCCCAAAGCACCCGACAAAGATTACTGCAGTAATTCTTATGAACATATGAGATTAGATAGACAGGAGAAGGGGGTTTTTTTACAATGAAGGTGGTAAAACACTGGAAGAGGTTGATCTAGCTGAAGATGTCCCTCCTGTTACAGGGAGGTTGGATTAGACAATCTTTAACGGTCCCTTCCAACCCAAACTATTCTATGATTCTATGTGGAAGGTACTGTTCTCCTTTTACAGAAAGAGGAAGCTGCAATACAGGAAACATTTTCCAAAGTGCTTAGGGATTTTCTGATTTTAATGTTCACAGAGGTGTGAGCCAGAGGGAGGTGGAAGGAAGCTCTGCTGTCACTCTGACAGCACGATGAGAGTCAACCCCAAGCCTTTTCATCACAATCTTGCACATCCATGAATGAATATAACTTGCACTGCGCCTCACCAGTGCATTTAGACAAAAAAAGTAAGGGCATGGCAGAGATCCAGAATGAAAGAAAGATAATAAGAAACTAATTTTAAATGAGTTCCCAAGCACAGAATTGCTAGTCCCTGGTGATTTCTTTAGGCCTCATGTAACATCAAACATAGCCCAGAAGGCTTCAAACATTTTCATCCTGCTACATCCCTAGGAATATGAGACATGATGATTTGACTGCACTGCAATGGATAATCTAACAACAGCTTTTCTGTCCCTCATGGTTCCCTGTGATTCTAGCTCACTGCAACTGTAGAAAAATACAATTTTCTGTATGTTACTTTTACATAGCATGCTTTCATATACCATTTTATGTGCTACATGGAATGTCTGAATTATTTTTGTTTGAAACACAGTAGCTAGAAACTGCCATAGGCATTTATTAAGCTTTATCAAAATAATTAAAAAATGAATTATGAAGTAGATGTTTTCCAGAGGCAATTGTCCCCTCTTCACTCTGTCATAGAGAGTAACTAAAACTAGATAAACTCCCAAATTACTTACATGTGCACCATTTAAATTTATCACTCCAATTAGGTTTGTCTATCTAGGACATCAAACCTGTTCTTTATCCCAGACACAACCACTTCTTCATACAAATCTTTTGAAAAATCTTCAGAATTTTGACATACAATGTAGAAATGTATCAAGGTATTTGTGCTTTGTACTATTCAGTCAACTTTGTTCATGAGACTGAAGGGCTCGAAGAAACAGTTGAGCTGAATGAATTACTGTGTGGTACCAGAGCAGTGTAATTGCCCATGTGCTAGCTCTTAGCTTGCCAAGAAAAATGTGCTAGCTTAAAATTCAATTAAGCTAACATGCTTTTCTAGCATTTGCAAGGGGCTAAAAGTGTGTCTGTGGTCAATGACCACAGCTCAGCTGAGTCATAAAAATTCATAAAGCTACAGCAATCTTTTTTCTCAATCCTTTCAAAAGAAATTTAATATATTGGTATAATAAAATAGTTTCAGATTTGATAGATCAAATAATGACAGACTGGACTGAAATTTTAGTCTGTATCTTGAAGTTTGGTTTCTTTTTACAGCAGCTCCTATATTTGCTCTGGGAAATCACTATAAAAACATAAAATGCCACCATCAGAACTAAAGAGCCAAAGGGAGACAGAAGAAGGAATTAATATAACCCAAGGCAGACAAAGAGATAAAGGAATAAGAATAGCAAAAAATAAATTATATGAGACCATAGGAATGGCTTTTTTTAGATATCATCAGAGCAAAATGAAATCTTCCAGTTAACTTCAAAGGGTAGTCAGATAATACTTAAAGACTGGGGCTGGGAGTGGACGTAGAACAAGACATAGGCTGTTATGTCAGAGAATCCAGTAATTCCAAAACCCTGAAAATCCCTTCAAGCTCTCCTTTTTCAGAGACTACAGTACAGATATGTCAACCTTTAACCTCGACAGATGGAAGGATTTCTATCCCTTCCTATCTCTTTCAACTTTTTCCCTGTTACGTCATGTCCTCTCCTGCTTTTTTTTCTCCTGTTTTCAGTTCTGGACTTTCTGAGAGTTATTCTCTTGCTCCAAACAGAGGTTGGTTTGCCTGTGTTTGGGGTCTGGTCACAATTTTTAGATCACCCAAGCTTTTTCCTTGTGCTAGTCAGTATCAAGGAAAGAAAGATAGGTTCAAGGACCAAGAATAATGTTTGAAATAATGAATTACAATTGCTATTAAGGTTCTAGGTGAAAAGGCTAAAACCCTCTAAGTAATGAAACATAAGAGCTGTGCATTTCTACAGTTCCTGGAACATTGCTCTTGGCTAAAGAGCATCAATATAAAGACACTGAAACTTCTCCGACATTCAAAAGAAGTGCGTGTCTCCACAAATCTTTTTCTGTGTTGCATATTAGAAGCAAGCTTTCAGAGCATGATAATACTCCCTGGAACTACTAAATGATGCCTGATTTTTTTCTTACTTTTCTTTCTATTGAGAAATTAATTTGAATTGCTTTAACCTTATAAACTCCTTGGTAAACTGCTTTCCCATCTAAAACATCTGTGCTGTTTTCATTGGAGAAGGAACAGTTCTTCTGCCTAGTGTAACCAGGAGAATACACTGCTGAAAAGAGGTACCTAATCTAGGTTTCAAAAAGAGATAGTAGATAAAACCAGCCTGTTGCATGTTGCTGTTTCACACAGTTGAATCAGTATTGAAATGCATTATGAAAAATATATACTCACAGCTTAACCTATAACTAATAAAAAACAAAATATTGGAAAGATGGGCATATTAATTAAATAAGTAGACACTAAACATGAAAATGGGTAATTAAAATATTTTAGCTGGAAAAACATCTGTCCTAGGTCTGCATTAAGTAGTCGTATATGAGCACTGTTTCCTCTTTAACTTGTTACAGTATTTTTCACTGTTCTGTTCTAGCCTTGAAAATGAATATTTACAGGGATTGAGAAGGGATGAATATTTACAGGGATTGACTAATCAGTCAAATGCAAGGAAGAAGTTCTGGAAATGCAAATGCCTTAAGCTTCTGTTATGGTCTCATGAGATTCCAACCTATTTATGTAGCACAACACGTGGTATAAAATTTGCATAAAGTTGCAAAGATTGAGTGACCGCCTTCCAGTTTTAGAGGATGACTTGTATTTTCTGTGATGTGTGTGCACTTCATGCAGTGCATTGACCTTCTGTGAATTCCTACATAACTGCTCAGGCTGCTTGCTTGAACTATTGAATGATTGAACTATTGAACAATGAGTAGCATCCCCTCAAAGACAGGTTATATTGGTTCTTGTAGGACTGTTGCAACCAGGTACTTTATGCACCCAGTCTCACCGCACAGTCAAAGGGAAGAAGTAGGTGGTTCTGAGGACCTAAAGCCAAACACCAACATGCCCAAAGCTGTCAAACAGCACATGGGCTGCATGTGGATGCTTGGTTTGTTCTGACACATAAACCTGAAAAATAAATACTTGTCTATTCAGAATCCTGGGTACTGTGTGGCAGGCTCTTATGGCTGTTTCCCCTACCAGTGTAAACAGAGCTAGAGGATGTGTCCAGCCCATACAGTTAAACTGCTGCCATCATACACTCATGTTATGTAAATAGGACTCTTCCAGGTGATACACAGTATGATTTCAAGAACAACAGGAGCCAAATATTGTTACAAATATGCAGTCTGGATGTGGTTTTATTTTTGACTGAGAAACTGGCATGATTCTTCTGAAGCCTGAACTATGTGTCCGAAAACCACCAGATGAATACCACCCTTTGTGTACATATTTGCCTCTGCTGACTACGGCAAAAACTGTGGCCAACGAGCAAAAACTTACATCATAAATGCATAAATTTAGGTGATCTAAGGCACATGGATACTGCTAAACCATGGAAGATGTTTTGACAGCTCAAGCTAATTCAGTGGAACCACATGACAAATAGTGACCATGGGTAAGACAGTTTTTATAACTCCCATGTTAGATGAAAATGGACATTTAAATTCTATTCTTAGAACAGCACCAGAGTCCAGAACACATCCAATTGGAGCAAAGTCAGAAAACCTGATGGGAGAAGTAAGGAGCATGTGGAATGCTGCAATTTATGCAGTGCAGTCAGTTTTGAGCACTGTTATGCAGGTGTCCGCATGTGGAACAAATATTTGATAGCACCGAATCCTATTATTCAGCCCAACAGCTCTCCACGTCTCTCCAGCTTTCAAATAAAGATTAGTAGACTGACAGTCCAACATCTCAAGGGATTTATTTCTGAGATAAATAAGCATGATAAGAGAAAAGGGTATATAATAAAAGGAGTGCAGAATAATAGTCGATGAGCAAGAATGGAATCTTGGAGGTGGTAGGGAGGCTGGTGGGGGACACAAAGCTCTTTATACTGGGAGGAAGAAAAGTACAGTGAGTTGTGACAGCTGGGGAAAGCTGTGACCAGGGACAAGCTAAAGCCAGGTTACAACACTGACTACCTGGCATGGAGAATAGGGCATGCTTTACGTGAAAATTAAGAAATGTGGAAACAATATTTGAGGAATGCAGACATCTCACATCTGCTGGATTGAAAAATCAGTCCTTGAACTGTATGGAGAGGATGAGAGTCACAATATTGTGCCATGCCATGACAAAGGACAGGACAGAAATCCATGAGAGGCAACATGGGTTTTATATAAAGCTCCAGGATCTGGGGAGGAGCAATGCTGGGAGTCTTCAAGATGGTGCAAAATTAATTTCCATTGGTTTGAAGTGTGCGATGTCTTGGTACTGAATATTATGTAGCACACAGACCTTCACAGTGCTTTTCAAGTTTGAAGTACATTGCCATTATTCTCCTTTCAACAGTGCTATGACACAGGTAAGTCCACAAAATGATTTACGACTAATAGTTTCTCACAGAATCTGTATGATCAGTGAAGTTTTACAAAAATTATAGCGTATCAGCACTAGACTGACCTAAAATAACTAACACGTAAGCTTATTTTCTGGAAAAATACAGCTGTATGGAGTCAACCAGGGCTTCACTATGTGAATATCATTGAGCAATTGGTTATAATGCTTCCAAATACAGAGCAGAAATGCTAGCCTAACATCATTAAATATCTTTCGTTCCTTATTGTGCCTGGCTTTATGGACTTTCTTTCCTAAAGTATAAAATTTTGCTGCTTGCAGTTATGAGGTCATAAGACAATCCATTTCCCTCAGGGTCATAAAACTGCCACTATTTTCTCAGCAATTAAAGAAAGCCAAAGTAATTGCACGGTACAGCTCAAAGGTATACACAGAAATCTATGCACAACTCTGGAAGTACAAGGGAAATCCTTGTCACGTTGATAGCAGTAACAAATCTCCCATTAACTTCATGGGGCTGGGATTAGTTGTAAACATTTGCTGAGAAAAGTTCTTGGTCATTTCACCTATGACACCTGTGTTACTTGAGGTAGATGGGCTCTAATCAGGGCTGTATTTTGCAGAATGCACAATTTGCGCTGGACTGGAATGAACGTGTTAGAAACCTGCAAGGGTTCCCAGTCAGAAGGATGGTGGCATGGAAGGGTGAAACTGGTTTTTTTGGAATACTGCCTGTGGTAGCATAATGGCCAAGATTTAATCCCAAGGATCCAAACCACTGGGACCAACTATTCAGCTGAATGGAACCACCGAATCGCCAGGGTTTCTTTTTGACTAAGAAATACTTATCATTGATTCTTAAATAAAAATCAAACAAAAAAATAATGCTGATATTTATGATCTTCTTCCCTGATCTTTTTTCTTCGTGTTCCTGGAATTCTTCTGAATTTGTCCATTTTTTATGATCTTGGACAAAATTTTCCACCCCATTCAATAAATATTAAGGGGACTGCAAGAACTAATGCTCACATATCCAAGCAAAAATAGTTATAATATATTCCCTCTAAATTGCCTTTTATTATTTCTTCAAAATGGATGTATTTTAAAGGTTTTACTTAATTTATGAGTGCTCTTCTGGGAATGGAATAATGTAATAATTAATTATCAAAAGCATTGATTATTGCCATGGAACAATGACTGCTCAATTTAAAATACCATTCTATTTAAAAATTACCTTATTTTTCTTTTTTTATACATTAATTCAGCTTTTAAATAATCAGAACTGGAGAAAATTATTTGATTTTCTGTTTTCTTCCACATCAGTTTATTGCAGACTTTTGATTTACCAAAAATTTTAGTTTTAGCCATGGTCTGACCCAAAAAAATTATTTTACTTTTTGGAGTTCTTCATTATCTGCTCAGGTGTACACCCTTGGTGCTGCCTCTTGCTGCTTTGCCATTGTATGGTGAACTTTTCTGTTCAGCTCAACCCACTGAGATGGCGGAGGACTCATCCTGATTTTCCTATGGGGTACAGGAAGAAACAGCAGCCTGGTGACAAGATCCCTTTTAAACCTGTTGCCATAGAAACAGGCAGACAATCTTTCTCTTTACATAACCTCCAGATTGGGAACTTTTCAAATTTGGGTGCTGTCTCTTTTCTGCCTCTCTGAGCTCTGTTTTGGATCTGTGACAAACAGTGCAAACGTTAATTGCCGTTCCCCACAATCACGGGCACCCAGATTTTCCATGTGGCACTGAAGGGCCAAACTGTGACTCCTGTTCCTGGGACAAGGTGGTGGTGTAAGAATCCCCACTCTGGGTGAGTTTGAGACAAAGCATCTCAATACGCAGCTGTCTGTTCTCTTCTAAAGAGAAATGACATTATAAAAAGATGGAAAAAATACATGAAATTGCACAATGAAAGGTGACAACTGAACTCAGCAGTGAAAGCTGGGATTGTATGAGCAATCTTTCCTGATGTTTATCCTGCTGCACCGCTTCTGCCAGTGCAAATCCCTTGGGAAGATGCTGGCCTATGTGACACTGTGACAGAAAACTGCTGTCATTTACCTCCACACTGGAAGCATCTGCACCACCCTGGTATTGCCAAACGTTGTCCCACTCCTGAGAGAACCTAGGCAGGCAAGAATGAATGTGGAGGTAGAGCCTGGTAACTTTTTTTCTGAGGAAATGGAGAGCACATCATTTAAACTGCTCATCATACGAATACATTTAAAAGGCCACGTTTTATCCTTTTGAAAAGGGACAATCCAGTGAAGATACTCATTGAGGAAGGCAGGTGTGGCTAAGCAGTCAGTCTCATCTCATCTCATCTCATCTCATCTCATCTCATCTCATCTCATCTCATCTCATCTCATCTCATCTCATCTCATCTCATCTCCATCATCATCTCATCTCTGTTGCAGCTGTCACACTATGGGAAGGTAAATGTTGTGTGTCAGGTATGCACCCAGGGGTTACAGAGGCCAGCAATGCATGAGGGAGAGAAAAATGTCCCTTCTTTGGTAACATCCCACACATGAAATAATTTAGAACAGAAATTTTTGTTTATGAATGCATAACCCCTTTTGCATTCTGTAGTAGAAATTGATGAATAATTCATTACAAATAACCTATCTGATTAATCTTACATCCTTACAAATATCTTCTCCTGTTTGTGACTTGACCTTGAGTCTAATGGGATTTTTACAGAGTTATTTGACATTATGAGGTATTTAATTTTTAGAAACAGCTTCTGATCTGCAGATTGTTAGTAAGAATTTGTTGCCAGCAACCCATAATTAAAATGCTGGACAGCTAGCATGTTTTTATATGATATTTAGGCCATATGATATGATTTTTTTTCTATGACTGAAAGTAAATTACAGAATAAGTTCTCAAGCAAAACTAAAAGGAATTTAAAGTTTAAAATTTATTTTCTGAAAAACATTTCCTTTATTTAATTAACACTTTCTACAAGCTTGATCATCACATCAATAAGCTTCTATACTACAGTTTCTGGATACAGAAAAATGAAGGATATGAAGTGGAATTATTTCAAGGCATGATGAAATAAGACTAATAAGAAAGGCTATTTTTTTGTAGTCTCTGTTCATCTAGTCACAATAAGCAAATAATAGGGTGACACTGAATCATATCAGGACACCTCATATTTAAAATCTCATAAATTTAAAAGACTTTTATATTATCATACCAAACCAACTGGCTACATATTTTTATTAAATGACAGAAAGATAGTCCTATGGTTAGAGGAATAACTTGGGAAATCTGCAGTCAAGTTTTCTGTCAGCCATGAATTATTTGTATGGTTCGGGCCAAGGCCATGGGCAAGGTGTCAGTTGCCAGGGAGAGGCTTGACCTTACCTCTCTGGGCTGTAGTGAACCTTTGTGCATCTCTCTTGTAGCCTGCTTACTTCAATTCTCCATAGGACTAGAATAAAATTCCTGTACGTCTTAGTGTCAGAAACCAGGGACACATTCAGTCTGTGGCCCATCTAAGAATTTAGAACAGAGTGTTTCTGTGCTTGCTGCTTACTGGGATGAGTGTCACTGTAGTGGTTACTTTGTGTGGCCAAGCCTCGTGTCTGACTCAAGTCCCACCAGCTCCAGTCAGTCTACAGGGGTTTAACTATCCCCGGATGCTCTGGGGAGAAGGTGCACCAAGGCATGGATGTGGCACAGAGAGTCAAGAGCTCACTGACAACCCCTTTCTCTGTCCTTGGGAAAATTTCCTGTCGTGCCTGGTACATGAAGCTAAAACCCTCAAAAAGTGCTAAGTGCTCAGACACTGACTGCACTGAGTAAGGAGGGATAACATGGTAGAAGGCAGACAGACTGAAAAGTCAGGCCTTTATTCATGTTTTCATTTCAAGACCAGCCGTATCCTTTCTTCCTTCCAACACATAAGGTCATAAAGGTATGATTATGCAATTAACAGTGATTGAATAACCATGAGTTACTGTCTGACACTTGAACCTTACCAATTAATCAAAAACACAGCTGCATCAACTGTGAAATAAAAATACATTTTCATAACCTGTCCTTAAACTCCCTTACAGTTTACTTTGTAATTGGGGCATGTTAAGAGCACTATTAGGAACTGCAACTTATTTTACAGGTTTCAAGCTTTTTCTTAACATCAACTCAATATCCATTCCTGAAGAGAAAACAGAAATATACTGTAGTAAGACTTTAGTGCAAGTTCTCTTTCTTTGCTTGACATTAGATGTTTCTAACTATAAAACTTGTGTAAAGTAAATGTTTTCCTTACCTATTAAAAGGAGTTAGAATTTTAAAATAATCTATTTTTACTTCTTTATTCTGTGCCTGTACTACCTATTAAAATATATATTTAAAGAGAAGTTCATCCCATCTTCCGTGTTCACATTTCTTTAACTATTTGAATACCTTTTAAACATGGCATTTTTCTATGTCTCTTGTTAAGATTGCACGATTTGCTTTTGACACCTAAAGCAAAGTGTTGCCTTAACGTTTACATGCCTAACTTAAACAAGACTATGAGAAATTTTTAGATAGCTTAGAAAGAATAGTTTCATTAAATGTTTATTTTCTAATACATTAGCATTGTTTATATAATATAAACACCAGCTAGAATAAAGCTTGGAACTGAAAGAACTCCAGTTTCATGATACTACCAGTGAGCTGCTGGGGATCACACATGTCAGATCGCTAGCTCCCATCACCATGCCCTGCTACCTTTATTTGCTTATTTGGTTAACCAGGTTGCTTATTTGAGATATTCCTAGTGAAAAGAATAGGAATTTTTGGTGTGAGCGTGACTCTTGTAACAGTAATACTTATCACCCTGAACTCTGGTAACAAATAAATGTAAATGGAAAAGCTATGAAGTATTGTTCTCAAAAACTGACTGTTAATGCTTGGATAAGCTTTTTTTGAAGGAATCCATTGCATTTCTGCCTGTTTTGACTGAGGTCTTTCATAGAATCAATAGTGTGAAAGAGTTGAGATCAGTCCTATCCCTTGGTACCTTTTTCCAATTAAGGCAGTGGATCATTTTATTAAAAATATTATTTAATGACTATTCAGCATTTTCACTCTGGTGAGATGCTGTGCAAACATTAATTAATCCCCACCAAAGCCCCAGACCTCACTAGGAAACACTAAACCTATTTTACAAACAAGGGCCTGGAGCCAGAGATCTTCCAGTACCAGAGAGATCATAATGTGAAGCTCCTTGGGACCATGAGACTCTAGAATAATGAATGGCCCTGCAGTTAGAGCTACCTCAAAGAACATCATCCTGACTGTTGTGACTTGGGGCAATTATTTCACTTCTCAAGGAAAGCCCTTTCTGTGTTTTCTCCAGGGAAAAAGGTCTCTAGCAGTGTCAGATTGAGGCTGTTCATACAAAATAATGACATAGTCATTGGGTAATGTATATACAGAAAAGAAGTGAGCCCATTTCTGTAGTCCAGTGATTAGAGTATCCACCCAGAATCATATTTCTCTCCAATGAATACTTAACTTTGTACATGTGCCACAGCAAGAAAAAGTGAAGACTGAGAAAGATCTAATAGTTTGCATTTTTTTCACTTATATACATACAGTTCATTGATTTGAACACAGACCTTCAAGTGACAGAACACAACACTGGGGCAAAACCAGGAACACAGATACGTCCTATCCATCTGTAGAGGTGTAGTGCATCAGCAGAGCTGTAACTACAGGCCTTATCTACACAGAACTTAACTATCCAACAACTTTTATAAAAGTCTTCCCAGTTTCAGTGATTCTCTCTAGGGGAGAAGGGGATATCATGTGCTTTTGCATCACTGAAGGTATCCAGTCCACTTATTTTGACCACCTCCAGTTTGGTAGTTAGGTCATGGCAGGAGGATGGGATTTTCTTCTGAAAATATTAAAGCCATTCACCTCTTCCCATGTATTATCTAAAAATCTTTGGTACTTACTTTCAGAGGACTCTAATAAGGACACATAATTTAGGAGCAAGGACAGATTTTTCCTTGCTTTTGCATATTTTTTCAGTCATTTGGCCATAAACAGTTGAAATTTTTGAAAGCAGCTTCATTTCTTTGTAGTCCAGTTGTGATTTGATGTTATTATTGCTGTTGTTTTACTTTCCTGTTTCTCACTTCTTACTAATCCCCCATCTTCTTCCTAGTCAGGGTTTGGGATTATTGGTCAGTTAAAATATATATTTGTGTTAATCTTTGATTACCTATTTTATAAGAGTGTCCTTGCTCCTACAGACACCTGACATTTAATATTATTGACTTATACACCATTTACTCTGGCTCCAGAAATCTTGCAGTTCTTTCTCAAACAAAAGGGATAAAGAACAATTTTGACACACTTCTAAAGCAAGGCATCTCACTCTTCATTAAGCTTATAAAGCTATGTCCTAGAAAAGCCTATCACTCTTCACTGACTCTAAAAGAAGTCCAGAGATCTACACTTTAGACATCTACATCTGAAATACTTTCCAACTCTCAGATGAGATGAATTGTCACCCAGGGCATCTGAACTCCTTCCTGTGTGCTGTGAAATGGGACAGCAGGGTGAAAAAACTCCAAATGTCCAAGAAGGCTGAGAGACTTGCTCATTTCATGACCCCTCCATAGAATCCACTTGTGAGATTCCTAGGAAGCCTCATGTTTAACCATATCTTCCCTTTTACACCACTTTAAGGCAGAAACTGCCTGAGGTTTCTTCAGTCTATTCCTTAACACATTCTTCTGTCCAATCTTTGGAATGTATCCTGTAGCTTTTTTTTCACTTTTTTTTGGAATATTAAGTGAATAAACAAGTCCAGTACAGATATGTTTAGACTGAACATTTATGAAACTCCCTGACTTGAGTGCAACTGAGTGGCAACACTACTCGTTTTAGAAAATCTTCTTCTAAGAGATTGTCTAAACATAAGGACACGACCTGTCTAAATTCATGCTCCTTGTTCAAACTACTTGGGTAGTTTTCCTTAACATAGCAACTATGTTTTATCTTCCCAGCAGTGTGCAATATTACGGTCAGGGCAAGAGTTTATAATATTCTTGTCAACTACAACAATGTCCTAATAACAAAAAATAAACTGTTGCAATATATTAACATGAACATAAGCACAAAAAGAGAAAAATTACCCTGACTTCTGAAATGTAAGTAAGCTCATGTCAAATAAATGGGAGCTATAAGTAGCAAACACATAAAAAACCACTTCCCATATTGCTTTTCTAAAAATAACCACATGAAGTAATTGCATATAAATCAAAGTTTTGATGGATTTCACATAAACCAGTGACAATCTGAGTATGAAATTCCTGGAAGAGAAACTCAGTTTTTCACAATCTAAATGTATAAAACTGATGCCGGTGGGACATTTTAATACTAGTTTTTTAAGACAGAAGTATCACGATTTCACCCATGGGCTCTAAGAGTTTTTGATTTCTTCTTGCTTCTGTTATTTTTTCAAATTGAAAAGGTAACATTGAAAACTCTGTCTGCATTTAGGTTGTTCTCTAAGGGGTAAGACAAAGAGAAAAAGACAAAAGAAAGAATGTTGGCAATTATCTTGAACACCTTCTTTTGAACTCTTGGTTGGCTGAGTGTTACTCAAATCTGATGTTTTTTCACTTTGCATTCTCTAACCTTATGGAGCAGGTGAGAAATGCCCAGGAGGATTTGAGTGAGAGTTTTTGGCCAGTGTACTGACACCCCGTGGTGCCGTGCCTGCTGTGGGCTGCGTGGCGGGGGGAGGCTGTGCCCAGAGCAACCTCCTGCGCCCCAGCCCCACGGCCTCGGGGTGCACGAGCAGTACCAGGTATCTGAGAGATGGTGTCTGTACCTAGCTCCTCCTCTGGCGTCCCTGGAAAACTGAAGCCCGACTTGAGCAGATCGCCACCCTCTTCTTCTGAAAAGACAGAAACAAAGTAGCTATTTAATAACTCTGATACTGTTCTATATCCAGACATAACTCCACTAGTTTTTAAATCCACGCAGTGATGCCTATTACCATTCAGGACCTCTGTTAACGTGAAGCTGCTGAGCGGCTGTCATCTGCAGTATGTATCCCTTTGCCAGTTTTTCAAGTGTTCTTCCATTAGTAATATTATTAATTGTTATTATTATTTTAATTTTACTAGACATTTTCAAATCACTAGTGTCATAATATTCATAATGCCTTTTTTGTAACATCTTTTACATTGTTCTTTACAGCTTTTCTTTGTCACATTGTATTGCCGTTTAGCCTTCATGTAATTATTCCAGAAGAATCCTTTTGGTTGGTCCTCCAGTTACACCTCTAGCACTTCCCACGCATGATTCTTAGGCCATTTTTATTACCTTTTGTACACAAATACAGCAATTCTGCCATTATGAACTATGATAATGCTGTGATGATGCCTTTTTCCTATCAATAACATTTGTTTTTGTGCCAGAGATAACTTCTGTAATTCTGAAAAACTATTTAAACATGGGTAATATGTATATGCTCTATGAATGCAGAAATAACCTGAATGGCCTGAGTGCAGCTCTGAGCTACCCTGCTTATATCTCTTTCAGAGCTGCAGCTTGTTGCCTCTGCATTGCTTTCTCATCATACAATCCAATTTTGGCCCAGGCACCTAGTCTAGATATTTCTGTAATGGAGCAGTAAATGGAAAACTGGGTTAGTAACAATTCCATGAGATGCAAGATTGGCTTCAGAATATATAGATTAGCATACAGAATTTCTCAGTAATATGTTTCATGTATTTACTCAATACTACCTTTTTAATGTTTTTTATGTTTTTCCCCTAGTCTCCATATTTGCTGGTATCTCGGGTGGGTGGAAAGTATTGAGTATACACAGCCTTCCACTGTCCTCTTCCTTACCATCTGTGTATGTTACAACCACAGATACCCCAGAGAAAACCAGGGAAATGATGAAGTACTCCATATCCTCTCACTATACGTTCAACCAGCAGCTCTTGAAAGAAAGATAAAATCAGGTATTGCAGATCACATTTTTCTGGTGCACAACTGAGTACTGATGACTTCCAAATAACTCACATCAGTTTATGTTATCATAGCCTCAGGCAGGCATTTCTGTAAGGTTGAACCAACTCAGACTTTTCTTAAGAGTACCTCAATGAGACCAGCTGGTTTATGTGGTGCAGTTTACAAAGGAGACACAGTTTTGCCTGTTTCAATGCTCCATTTAACAAACACATGCATTTTGCATATTTCTTGGTCTTGGTTACACTTTCTATTTGTGCTCTGATTTTTTCCCAATTATCTCACAGCAAGCAAAATGAGTGAGTATACTCATGTGGATATCTCAAGCAATTGTTCTGAGGTTTTGACAATTTCTGAGGTTAAGAATATCTAATTGATAACAATGAGTTGTATAGCACAGATACTGCATAGAAAATTAGTTCCAAGGATGTTAAGAGTGTTGGATAAGCTGAGCTGTCAAATAAACATCTTGTTTATCAACTCAATTGTTAAATAAACTCAGTCTGCTAAAATACAGCCTACAAGAGAACTCAGTAAATGACAGATGAAAAGTCATACACAATTTAAAATATGACTGGCACATGAATTTAAATTAAACTTCATTTGGAGAGGTAATGGACAACTCTAATTAAATAAAAGCACAAATTAGGCAGTTTCCATGGAGACTTTGATCACATGATCTGCCTATATTGTATAACCCATACGCTTATCCTCTAATGTGGCTGCACAGGAGTAAGGAATCAAATGAAAGTTACAGCAAAAATATTCAGAAGGATCCTTTACATTCTTGCAAGTAACTAGGAGATCTTATTGCTAACTTCAAAATAAAGAAGATAGGTTTATGTTTTTGAAAAAGCTATTGATTTATTCCAAAGGTCTATCATGCACATATACTCAGAAACACTTACAGAATGAATGCATAGCATTATTTTCCCTTGCAAGAAATCAGCATCATAAAACAAGTCTGCCTAAAATTAGACTAAGATGTTAGGAATAGGCTAATCAAGACTAAACATTTGTGGGTCTAAAGTGTCCGAGAAAAAAAAAAAAAAAACAAGCAACAAAGTTCTTTTTCTAAATTAAAGGGAAAGGTCATGCAATGAGATTCATAAGTCAGATTCTGGCCTTGCTGTAAGCATTCCTGTGCAAATTTGGACAATCCACTTAATCTCTTTCTGTCTCAATTTCCCATTAGAATTAGGATTAGACTTGATTTCTTTCTTGTAGCCATACTACATTTGTTAGTGTCAGTGAGCCTGTTGTGTAGAAGATCCTACAGAGAGCACAAAGAGATAAAATGTCCTTCCTGCAGAAAAGCTGTATTCTGTTATGAATAGGTTCAATTGCAGATATTTCAAAGGAACTTAGAATTCCTTTGTCATTCTCTTAGGTTTATGAATCTGTATGAGGGGTATGAGTAGGTCTTAGTGGTTACTTTACTTCCTAGTTATGAGGACCTATTTTTTATATTTTATCACTACACCTATTCATATCACTATTTCATTATTTATATTGTCTTTTCAAGAGGCTTCTATCATTTCAGCCCTTGAAGGGATTCAGTTTTTGTGTTCTGCACTTATGAAGCAAAAATTAATCTAGAGTCTCAGTGGCTCTTGCAGTATTACACAGATAATCTTTGTATGAGGTCAAACTGTGCTCCAAACTCATATAATTCCTTCAGCAACAGACATACATGGCCTTTGTTTCTTCAATTTAAATTTTTCCTAGAAATTACCATTTTTATTAATGACCATAGAAATGAAAAGCATGGCCTTCATTTGTAGCAGTGACCCAGCCAGCCATCTCTATGAAAACTAACGAAATAACTTGAATAGATTTTTCTTCTCAGGACAGCGAATCTGAGGGCGATGGAGAAAGCATGCCTGGGGAAATCCCCTAAATCTTGCCAAATTTTAGCCTTGTCAGTCAAAGGCTCTGTTCCACCCTTGTTATTTAAATATGCATCAGGTTGTTTAAATATTCAGCAAGTGCTGGAAAGTTCTGTCGTTCTGCTGTGTTAGTTGGATAATTCAAATATGTTCCGCCTCTGTTCAGAACTCATTGGACAGCTGTCACTCCTCATCATTCTGTGATTTGTAGGAACCTTGGACCCTTCTTCTGTAACCGCCCCTTTCCTTTCCCTTTAAAACTCAGTGTAACTACGCCCCCCAAAGTCTTTCTCGTAGCCTGCATCCCCTGACAATAAACCTGGGTGCTGCCGCAAGAAAGTCTGTTCTCATTTCTTTGTTCCCGCCTACGCTTTATTAATATTGACCACTCTTCTCAACTGCTGCAGAGTTGATAACTAAGTAAATAGATAAACAGAGAAAACTGCTCCTCTGCAGCCATTTATCTGACCAAGCGCTGGACCATCACCCTTCAGGCTCCCGGGGAATCCTGCAGTCCAAAGCGTTACTCATTCATGAACACACAGCATTCATGAAGACTTCATATCTCACAGTATTGGGGTCAGGCAGATCATCACAGAATTCTCACTCATGCTGAAATGCAAGTGTCAGAGAATGAGTGCATTCATTTAATGTCATTTACCTTCTCTGTCTCATAGATCCACAGGATCCCAGTTTGCCCTTTACTACCTACTGGCAGAATATTCTACACCAGTGAACATAGAAGAAAATTCTGTTCTTAGCATGGAATGCTTCAATGGGCAATGAATTGCAAAGAGATTACGAAAATAGGATGATTTACAATATAAGTTTTTAAACAATGTATGGAACAGAGTTCACACACAAAGGACACATCAATATACAAACTACTGCATCACAGGTCTAAATAGAAAGCAAGACTCTTGCTCTGAAACTGAAACTAAAATATAGTGGGAAAAGTCTTCACTCTCAACAGGGCTCATAATATTGACAAAAGATGAAAGGCTCTAAAAGTGCAGAGATACTTGCTTCTGTGAAAGCTCAATGTATAGTAAAATGATGCTGTGATCTGCATAAGTAGGAGAGCACAAACTATCACTTACATGTAGTATCTCATTTTATTTTTTAAATATGTGATGTATCTGTCATTCATTCCAGTGCAACACTGCACAGATGACACTCAAAACTGTGATAGGAACCTTTCACAGCTGAAATTCTCCAGACTTAAGCTTGGAAACATCAGGAGATATTGCTGACTTGGAACCTGCTTGACAGATCCAGACAGCTCATTCAACCCTGAAGCTACTACATGTACAGTGGGAAATGACACAGACCAGTGCCCAAGACCAAGCTGGCATGGCACAGCTTTTGTCCTCAGAACAGGCTGGATGTCTGTCAGGAGTGTGCCCTGGCTTCTGCTGTTCCATACCCTGCTAAGGAGATGTTCTCTAGTGAAGCACTCACTGGCATGAGCCAAGTCTGGTCAAGGGTTTGTGCTCTGGCAGAGATGAATAATCACTTTGCCCATCCTTCAGACTTTGTCATCTCAGCTTTAACCTCTCAGTCTACTCTCTGAACCTGATCTATCAGTTTAAATTCTCTTTCTTCACCTGGAAAGTCTTGCCTTTTTGTTGGCCCTCATTTTTTATGCATTTATTCTACCCTTAATAACTAGGCATGCTGTTTCCATCTCCTAATTGTACCTCTTTTATAACTTATCCATCCCCAGAATAGGTCCAGTGTCAGGGGACTTGTTGCTCACATACTTTAAAATGTTCACATCAGCAAGACATAATCAATTAACTGCCTTCTCCACCACAATATAAGACTGAACTAGAATTGATATTGAACTTCTTAGTTCATAGGATTTTAATTTATTTATTATTGGCCTGCTCTGGACCTCACACCAATTTTTTTCACTGTATGGTTTTCTTTCAGCCTGCAAGTTCCTTATGGCAGCTGTTGTCTTTTAGTTTTTATATAGTGCCTGGTATTATAAGTCTGACAACAAATGAGAGAAAACACAGGCCTAAAAGTGTCTGAATTAAACTGCAGCTGGAATTTCATTCAATCACATAATGACAGATTATAGAATGTGTCCAGAGGATGAATATGGAACACTTACCACACCACTCCATGATCTGAGAAAACAAAATCACCTCTCCCAGACTAGGGAAACTTAGAGATCTAGAAGAAAAATCTACTGTACCTCAAGTCCTGTTCTGCAATCAAAGCATTTCTTGCAAGTGGCCTTTCACCCTGGCCAAAGACATCCCCAGTCTGCTCAGTGTTTGTCATGAGAGCAGAGAACTGAGAACTGGTCCTGATCTCAGGGAAACAACCAAATGTCTGCATGCCTGGGAGATGTTATGGACTCCTCACCCCTCCTGGGATACAGCTAAGTGAATTGGTTTGGACCTTCCCCAAGAGGCTAAAAACACTTCTGGCAAACCTATTCTTTTCCTCACCCAATCCTCAAGAGGTTACATCCAATCTTTATTACATCTATAGAGTAAACTAGGCATGGTGAAGGCTCCTCCTCTGGCCATGAGGCCAACTGGCATGCTCTAGCCATATCTTCAAGAACAGGTTGGATCCATCCAAACTGTGATGGGGAATGGTCTGGTCCCTTGCCCATGCTAATTCCCTAGTAAAGCCTGGCAAATATTTAGGACAGAGAAAATTAGTTGGCCAAGTTTAAAACGAAAACAGGGACCTGTTTGACCAGCATTAAAAATAAACAAATTCCTATTTGTTGGGTATTGTCTTGACATTGTTTAATTTACTACAGATGTAGCCCAGGTGGCAGTATTGTCAAATACAATATTCTCATGCATTGTTCTCACAGCATGCTGAAAAGAACAAACACACAAAAGGACAGCAAGGCTGGGAAAACTCTGATTGAAATAAAAATTAAAGCTGATAGTAGCAGATTTCGGGTTATTGAGGTTTTCCTTTGCAAGAGGCCTGTGTGAAAAGTATTAACAGTAAGAGGAAGTCATTGCTTAAATAAGTTGCTTTTGCATTTCTCATCACAGCCTCCTGCTTTCTTGTTCTTATTTTTCATACACACGCACACACACACATCCACACCCAACCCCCGTGTTCCTGATGAATTCAGCAAAGATCTTTTCATCCCAGTAGCCTGGCTCAAGCACTGGCCCAGAAGGATATTGCTAGAAACAGGGAAAATACATAGATTGCCTAATATACCTTTCTGACCTCCTGCAATCAGCACTTAAGGGGCTTCCTGAGACAGAAGTTTAATCTAGACCATCATTTTTAATAGCCACCAATGAATCTATCCTCTATGGATTTATCCAATCTTCTCTGAGCCCATTTATACTGAGAGCCTCTACTGCATCCTGTGCCAATGCACCTCACAATTTAATTATGCTTTATTTGAAAAAGCATTTCCTTTTTTTTGTTTATCAGGATGCCTGATAATTGAATTAGGTGTCTCTAGTTCTTCAGTTGTGAAAAATAATGGATCATCGAGCCCTGCTCACTATGTCTATATCATTTATATTTGTCTAGACCATATCCCTCCCCTAGTCCTCCCTTTTTCAAACCAAGGAATCAATCTGTTTAGTATTTTATTATGTCAAAGCTATTCTAAAACTTTTGTTATCCTTTTCACTCTTCTCTGTACATTTTTGTTTCTCTGCTATGCCATTTTAGACACAGCAGCCAGAAATTCAAATGGCTTTGTAGTATGTGGGTTTTTTTACTGTGGTATGGTGTGGTTCTCTGACTTTTTTCTTCTATTTTATTTTTAATGTTTTCATCTGCCCTTTTCAAAACTTAGAGAATTCATTAGTCACATTAAGTTGTACCCAAGAGAGACAATTTGTTTGCCATTCCAAACACAAACATATTTCTCTTATATATTACACTAATAAATATTGAAGAATCCCAGCCTTTTATTTAGCTCAGGTTACTATCAAAACTATTGAAACAAACCACCCTTCATGGCC
>VYZT01041213.1:6870-17724 GCA_013400735.1 Pomatostomus ruficeps
GCTGCGCTGTGTCCCCCTCTCTTCCTCTTCTTCCCTTTCCTCCTCCTTCCTTCCTCCTCCTCTTCCCCTCGGCGCCCCCGGACCCGCTCCCGGGCCCGCACCACGACACCGCCGCGTCACGTGGCACGAAGGCGGTGTCCCTCGAGGGACAAAAAGCCTTCCCTGGCGTGGCGTCACTTCCCGCCGCCCGCCCGCAGCGCCGTCATGGCGGAGCCCGAGNGGGGCGGCGGGGCCGGGCTCGCTGTGACGGGCTCGCTGTGACGCGCCGCTTCCCGCAGTTGACGTGCTGCTGAAGGCCGTGGGCGACACCCCCATCATGAGGACCAAGAAGTGGGCGGTGGAGCGGACGCGGACCATCCAGGGCCTCGTGGATTTTATCAAGAAGTTCCTGAAGCTGATGGCCTCGGAACAGCTGGTACGGGCGGGCACCGGGCGGGACCCACGCTGTCAGACCCTGCCAAGACACTGCTGGAATCCAGACTATAGCTTTCTTTAGGATACATGGAGTGGGAGCACCGAGAGAACTATTCCGAGTAGACCCCCGGGTGTAATACTGGGGAGAGCTGTAGCAGCGTGGTCTGCGTCTGCCTGGCACTGCCCTTTGGGCTTTTTGCAGTGTCTGTGTTTCTTGGTGTCCCATGCTCCAGGCAGAGCTGTGTGCACGCTGGAAAACATTGCTTGACACCGTGTATCTGGAGGAACTGGGTATACAGATGGAGTATTTGAGAAACAGTCTTGAGTGTTTGGGGTCAGCTTTGTGACTCTGCGTGTCTGTTTCCTTCAGAAATCTGAAACAGTTGAGTTACTGTCATAGGACTGATTTTGCTTTTAAAATGGGTAGCTGGGAAGTGTTTACCCTAGGGCAGCAGATTACTGGTACTATATCTGGGTTCCTTCCTGTGGAAGTGACTAGCCAAAGTGGCCTCATGATAACACGGGAACAGCTGGAAATACAGTTGCACTGATTTTGTTGTTCTGCAATGAACTCTTAACATCCATTCAGTTCAAAGTTTTTATTTAAGATATACAGTTAATGCTAGAGTCATTGAAGTAGTCATCTAAAATGTAGCTGAAATCATTCTGTTCTTGCTTTAGTGGATTTTATTTAAGTATATAGGCATAAATGCACTGACCTTCCCATTCACCTGGAAGTCATGAGGGGTTTGCTTTTCCATGGTTTAATATCTCAGAGAAGAGCAATAGGTAAGACATTAACTAAGGACATTCTTAGCAGTTTGATTCAGTGACTATCATCTTACTGTCTCAGGACTAAAAAAAATAAGAGCATGTAGCCTTCCAGTATGGCCTAAGCCTAAGCCTGTACTTCAAGAACAAAGCCCTAGGAATTTTACGTCTTTTATTTGGAAATAGCACAATACCCCAGTACCCACTGCTCCCTCACACGGCAATGCCAAGGCCCTCTTTGACATTGTAGGGTGTCTCCTGTATGTGTAAGTGCATTTGGAGCAGGAGGTGAGAAGGATGACTTGAAAAAAGAACAAAATGTTTCTCGTTTCTGTGATGGCCATTCTAACTGAACAAATCTGGAATAGCATGAGTCGTTTGGGTTGAAATAAGAGCAGGAGCCAAACCAGTGAGTTCACCTTGTGTTGCTGTATGGGAGGGTAGCAGGTCCTCTTGCAGGAAGAGGAAGTCACCATGCTCACTTTGGCTTGGTCTGGCTGGCCAGACGGAGGTGACTCCACATGGTCATGTTGCCCCTCCACGCTGAAGTGAAGGTAGTAACTGGAAGTATTCTGTTATATGCTTAAAGATTGTAACAGAACTTTTGACTGCACAGTGTTTCTCCTGTGTTCCCAATGAGATCTGTGTGAGATTTCCATCTCTTCTCTCATTTTCTTGCAGTTCATCTATGTAAACCAGTCTTTCGCTCCGTCTCCAGACCAAGAAGTGGGGACCCTCTATGAGGTAACTTTCATCTTAAATACCCTTCCCAAATTTATTCAGCAGGATTTGTCAGTATGCCTCTGGCATTTGACATCTGTTAGTGCCCTTAGCAGTAATAGCTTGCATTTAGTGTAGTGCATTTGATATTCACAGATCTGTATGACTGTGATCCAAGGAGATGTGACTTCCTGCAGCCTCTGGAAATGCATTCCTTCATGTGCAGTGTGTTGTCATGCCTCTCATTGTAATGGGGAATTTTGTCATGGCGATATTTCATGATGTGTTTATCTGATGGAAAGGCTTTTGTTAGTTTTGCTTCATGTGTATGCTAGCCCATGAATAATTGTAACAGTTCCTGTTTTTTGTTTTTCTTGCAGTGTTTTGGAAGTGATGGCAAGCTTGTGCTGCATTATTGCAAAACTCAGGCATGGGGATGAATGACTGGCAACACAGTTGTTCAGGTGTTCTCTTCAAAAACGGAGAAAGGACTAAATTAAACTCAAGCTGTAAATACACAGGAAGAGGGAATTTTGCCCTGCTACCTATGAACATAGGATGCAGGTGAATAGCATAAGCGAAGAACTGCTTAGACTGTCTGATCACATGGCTTTTTTCTGATGTACCTGTGAGGTGCAGAAAAATCACCTGCATCTGCCATCTGTGGGGTAGAGCCAGCGCTCTTGCTGCTGACTATTTAGTTGCTGTATCTGAAGGGAAACTATTTCAGTTGTCTGTAGGACTGACGGGACAGCTCTGTCTATATGCTGTACTGAAAATAGGAGAACATTTTTATTAAAAGTAATGTCTGTTGCACATGGAGCCTGGGATTCAGTTTACTTCTGCCATATTGTACATCTGTTGTGTGCATCCTGTTCTTTGTGAAGTCTTCGTCTTGAATGTGAGTTATCTCATGTCATTTCAAGACAGTATTTTGATTTTTTTTCTTGTAATACGTAGGAATTGGTAGATAGTCTAATTACTTCACCCTCTGCCTCTGTCATGTTGGTAACGTAAGTACCTTGTCTATAATGGCACAGCATCGTGAGAGGCTTCACAATACTTCTCTCTTGCACAAATTTTATAGTGATTTGTTGAAGGCTGAACACTTCAGCGGTTTTCAAGGTTTTTTCTGATGCTATTTAATGACTTGCGTCTTTAGTTGAATGATGCAACTAGCTGTTGCATCTGCAGTTCATGAAAAAATATATATGAGATGCTGAAAACTTACTTTATATATTCTCTTTCTTGGCTGCTGTAATTTTCTTGTTTCACCAGCTGTGGGGTCCACTAGCAATGTAGAATGCAATGTGTATTCCAATGAGGTTTGGCTTGGGGTTTTTTCCGTTATGGAGAGGACTTGGTACCCTCACTAGGATACTGACCTTTGCTTTTATTGATTGTCAAGTTTGGGTGTGAGGGGTGGGGATTTTCAGTGGCTTTATTTGAAATGTCTGCTGTACAGTCTCTTATGTTTGTTGAAGCTGAACCAAATTAAACATTAGTTGTTTGCTTGCAGAATGTCCTTACGCTAAATGACAGTGTTTGTCCCTGACATAATCCAGTTCTTCAGCACATACAGACAAAACAGCCAGTTCTAGTTTAAAACATGTTTGTACAGTAGTCTTGAATTGCTGTTTCCTACATAAGTGGCTCTTGCGTAGTCTCTGCAATCTGTGTATCAGATTTTTTTCCACGTCAGAGGACTTCTGGAAAAGTGATATTCAATTTACTGATGTTGCTGCAGTTTGCATGCAGCATGCGTATATGCCACAGTTACACAGGCACATGCCCTGAATGCTTGCTATGCGAATAGCTTGATGTGTTGTGGCACTTTTTAAGTGGAAAACTGGAGTCACTGCATTAAACTAACAAGGCAGAATTGGTTGTAAACTTGAACTTCAAGTGGTTCATGCTTGTGCCTGCTCAGAACCTTGATCTCATGAATCTCCCATCTATTTGAGAGAGCTGTTGCAGAGGGAAGCACTCTGATTCTCTCTTGTTGAGGAAATCACCTGCTTAGTTAGTGTGAGGCCAGCACAACCTCGATAGCCGCTAGAGGGTACACAAGGACAAAGGTATTTGCATAGTTTTATCTCGGGCTTTTTTCAGTCATTTTCATAGTATGTTCACTTACAAATATTAGTAGTTTGTTCTCCCGTGTGACAGTATGTTTACCTAAGATAAGCTACTAGTCTGGTTCTCTTTAAAGAATGTTCTATTGGTGCCTTTCACCTCACTTGATCTTAACAAATGAAACTACTGATAAACTGCAAATGTGCTCGTCAGAAGTGATGCAAGAAGGTTGATCTGTGTGTGTGTGTGTGCGCGTGTGTATGTATTGGGACAGGTGTTTTGGTTTTGAAAAATGAAAATACATGAAGGTCTTGAAGTGAAGAAGAACTGTAGGCTGTTGTATCATGCCAGCTAATTATAGAAGATTGCCATTTATGCTGAATCTATGAATCATTTTTATCCTCTGAAGTTGGATAAAAAAATCATTTGCCTCAATTTCTCAAAATGTAATAATCCAATAATGGTCTGGATTTCTTTCTTTACCACATGCATTTTTGGACTCTGATAAATTACTCATGAAGCTTTGATTTATTCATTTATTTACAATTCAGCTTGTTCCCTGAACAATACTTACTTGTGACTGTTTGCTTCTGGATTTCTGCTCTTAATTTTTCTCCAGCCCCTAGTAATTTTTTCTTGGCCCACAGTTTACGAGCATGCAGTGAGTACTTACCTGATCCAGCCCTTGCTTTCTGTTTCCTCAGTGCTCCTAAGTGTCTGCCTTTATTCTGTTACTTTTAATGACTGCCAGTTCCAGTTCTGCTAATTCCGCCATGTAACTTCTGTACCTTCTTTTCAGAGAGAGCTTTCATTTTTGCCACTTTTCCCTGTAGTTTTGTACCTTCATCAGGGAGCTAGTCAGTACTTACCTTTGGTAGTTCTTTAATGGCCATGGACTCTTTCCGTCTGAAGTTGAGGTGTGACTTTAAGTGGCAGAAAATTTTCCTTGTTCATATTCTTAAGTAATAAACTAGACTGCAAACATGTCAAGTAGATAATGTGCCTGTGTCAAGGGAACAAGTAAGTGATTCCCAGTAAATTGCTTGTAGAATTTGCAAAAGACATGTTAAATCTCATATTTTAAAAAAGAACAGTTATATCTTCTAGAATCATGGATGATCCTGAAATGCTTATTCTTTAAAAAGAATTTTTCCAATAAGTTGGAAACATGAGAAGCCCAAGTAGAACATGAGGTGTGTTCTCTGCATTTAGTATGCCTTGAGCAAAAGTAGTGACTATGTCATTTAAGTGACTTCAGTTGCTAGAGTGGGAGAAAAATTATATGAAAGTAAGGACTGACTCTTGGACAGATCAGTGAGAGTTGTACAAAACAAAAAAAAAGTCTAGGTTTACTCAGAGTACTGTGTTCCACCAATATGCTACAATACTGAACTGCCAATATTTGTAATGTAATTTAATTCACTTGATTTAATGTAATTGAATTAACAGAAAAGGCTAATTGAAAAAATTCAGTAAGCTAATATTTAAAGACTGAGAAATGTGATAAGTATTGGAAAGGGAAGTTACTATACTGTTTCTATGAAAGACCTAGTACTTCACAGCATCCTGATACTGAAAAATAATGCTATGCAAAATTCAGTTACCCTGTTTCAACTTAATAATCGCCAAGTGCAAACCCTTTAAACTGTGAGGCACTATTTTTATGAATTATTGTAATGGTTTAGAGACTAGCATTAATGATAGGTTTGTAATTAGTTTTTTGAACTAATCTTAAATGCACATGGAAACCTGAAGGAGTTAAATGAAACTAAAGTTACCTCAAGAGTGAAATGATAACATTCACAATCATGCCACGTATGTGAATATTGAGCAAATGTCATCATTTCCAAGATTTTTAAGTCTAGGGAAACTTCTGCTAAGATTTTAACAGAAGATTTCTGTGTTAATTATCCCCACAACTTAAGCTTGAATGTACTGATACACAGTAAATTCATGTTGTGGAGTTGGAAATCCACACATACATTCTTCAAACTTTTCCTCAATTCCAAAGCAGCTTCAGTTTACCAATTGTTGCTGATCATGCTCGTTTTGCAGATCAAATTCTGCCTGTTCGCACAAGTTGTTGGCTTACATTGTTCTTGACTACCCTAAAGTCTCAGTTACTCTTTGGGGATGTTATACAAAGGTTATTCAAGGCATTATCATACTACAACATCTTCATCTTGGGGGTAAGAAAAAAAAAAGGGGAGGGCAAAAATGCCTTTAACTCTAGGTTTTTTCATGAGGATTGTGAGTATTACAAGCTTGTATAAAATTCAGAAGTCAGTGTGCATTGAAAAATGAGGTGTTTTCAACCTTGTTTTATATTGGATCATCAAGAGAAGAAAAACACTTGACAAGAAAACATGTAAAATGTGTTTCTTATTTGCAGAGACCATGCTTCAGCTTTGCTGGCACAATATTTAATATGATTTCAAGGCTAAATATAAAAGTCCACACTTCTCTCTTGCTTTAATAGCCATAATGCTGTGAGATATCAGATGCATTTTTTAGACAGAATTAGACAGACAAAAGCTCAATTAGAGATTGTTTCATGCTAAAATAGGTGGTTAAGAAAGATTGAATCACGTTATTTTTTACTGAGACCAAAATAAATACGTTAAAGCCTGTCACACTACAACTGTCATTGGACTTGGTAGTGCCAGGAAATTTTCTGGGACACTGTAGCTCAGTCATCTGTACAGTTAGTTGTTAGAACAGTTGCTGGCACAGATTTTGGCCTGTGCTCAATTCAGGAGCTGGCAAGGTACCATTTCTGGTGGGCAGTTTGGATGTGGTCAGCCTGTTACGGAGTTTAGAAGGTAAATAACGTCTATGTAATCTGTTCTTTGCAAGCTGATCCCTGTGCCAGGAATCAGTCCTTGGGATACGTGTTGCTAGGCACACAGGTGAAATTTCAGGTAAGATTTGATCCCTTGTACATGCAATGAGAAGAATTAACTTTGGGAAGAAAAGCATGGTCCCTCTTCAAACTTTGGGAGCAACTAGGAACTTTTTTTAAACCATTCTCCTGCATTCCCTCCATGCAATCATCTCTAAGTGGCTCTAAATCGATGGGTTCTAAATGCCTACCAGTAGCCACATTCAGCAACATTTTTTATTAATTATGCGGATTATAGATGGTGGTGAAGTACCAGCTATACATCTTGATTCACTCATACCTTTCTTTATTGATGAACATTACTTCGTAAAATTTTTTAAAGTGCAGGAATCCCAGAGTCCTTGTTCTGTGTCTTCCCATGAAATAATTCCATACGTAAATTATTTATATATGTGTGTATACCAATTAGACAGACACAATGTAGAGTTAAAATATAATTACATTGAGGGCCTAACCTTAAAAAAAAGGAGGTTTGAGTTCACAAAAATCAGTATATGATGTTAAAGCAGACAGAGATGTCTTTCACTTGAACTGTTTGGTGACAGAATAACCCCAGCAAGTGAAGTTAAGAGCTCTTAATGGGAAACCTCAAAGAAAGAAAAAAAAGAGCTCCAAGCAAAACTACATAGTAATACTGCTAATGCAGAGGCTACCCAGCACTTTAGCTTCCTCATATAAATATAAATTTAGAAAACCACAAACATTTTTTCAAGTGTCTTTCTCGCAGAGAGAAATGTCAATATTTTATGTTTTATTTACAGCACACTCATGGTGTACTAATGTCCCACCAACAGTGCATCAAACTGGTTCTTCCAAGAGTCCTTTCTGTGCTGTGTGGCTTACTGCCTCACAGCTCTTCACTGTTTTGGTGGTTTGGAGTTTGTTTTTATCTTCAGCAGAGCACATGCCATTTAGTAGTCACTGGTGTTTTCAGTGTATGACATGATTTTGTGGTGTCCTTATTTTACTCTTGTTTTACTGTACGTTTTCACCCTGAAGATCATGTTTAACTGCATGATATTTGATACAATTTGTTCTCAAGCTTTTTTTGGGAATCTCTGTGCATGCAGCAGTTTCTCGTGTAAGAGCTCTTATGTACTGAGTGATCAATCCTATGACTGAGGAACAACTGCCCTGATAAATTCACTCATGACTACGTTGAGTCAGGAAGTCCCAAAACTTGCACTACAACTGCAGATCCAGTTTTTCTCTGTAGAGCTCTCTCTACAAACATCAGAAACTTAGATGAACAGAGACTTAATAAAGAGGTGACTTAGTAAAAGGGGTGAAAGTCATTCTGTGTAGAGGAGGAGATGTAAGTACTTATTATGGTGTTGAAGTGCTGTTGCTTGGCCAGGCTAACAGACCAGAGACACAGCAGAGTTGTTTGCCGCAAGAGTCTGGTCGTTCAGACACCTCGGATCCCACCTTCAGCTAGCTCACAATTTTTCTTTGGAGTTAGAAGATGTAACGTAAAGTCCAGTCACAAGCCACATTTGCAGGCCTAGTAAATGGTGCAAAGTGTCTAACACTGCAGTTAATTTCGTCAATCTTGCTTGAAGATTTTCCTCAGTAAAGCATGAGAGAGATCTTGTGAGCTGCACCTTGGTAGGAGATGATGTGCCAGTAAGTGCTTGAGCACTTCAGTTGATAAGTGTCTCTTGGAGTCAGATGTCGTGTCAAATGATTGCTTGATTTGCTTACACCTGTCTTCTGGGTAATGGCAGAGTACTTAGGCATTTGTACATAAAGCAAAGTTTTTGTGGTTAAAGCCCAAACTATTTTCCAAGACAAGGTTTTAATAGGATGCTTGAGAAATACATGTAATGGTAAGCTTCTGCAGGGGTATGATTTCCAGCAATAAAAATGCATAAAATCCTGCAGTCTCCTTTATAAGAATCACAACTGAGAATGTGAGAACAGTTCCCATACTGTGTGGATTTCAGTGTTCTCTTTCCTTATTTTGAATTTTCAGTGACAGTTACCTGCTGTATGTGCTCAGATCCTTGTGCCATTTCTGTCAATAGGGCATAATGAAAAGCACAAGTTGGAGGGACATAAATATGGTGTTCAGGCAGTCAAGTAACCAACTCCTTTAGAAGTTTTGAGGATGAAAAAGGATGTTGAACAATTCAAAATTAAAAACTGTAAACATTTTTGAATTGGAGCAAATAAAAAGTATAACTATATAAACTAATAACAGCAGTTGGAAACTGCAGTAAGTAGATCCTGCCTGATTCCATACTTGTAATAGAGGAAGGTATAAAATGTCCTTTTACTTTTACTAGCAGTATTTAACTAATGATCTCATCAACACTATGGCAAAGGAATCAGAGTACTGAGGTGTCAGGGATTAATGGCAGTGGCATAACTCTTTTTTCCCCCTGGATTTAAATACCAGGGAAAATACCACCAATCACAGATGTACAAATGAGCAGAGAAATATAACTGCTGGAAATTAGTTTCTATCAGATCCTGTGAATATCAGAATAAGACAAAAATATTTGAAAATTTACCTCACTGTTCATTTCACAACCCATTATTCTGATCCTTCCAATTTATTTCTGGGAGACATTTTATTCCTTTGGGCAGTGCTTCCAACATCCGCCAAAAGAATGCTGCTTTTGAAATAAATGACGTGATATTTTACACTAATTGTAACACTTTGTAACTTACAACAATTTTAATAGTGCTGTATGGGACTACTCAGGCAAGTACTGAAAAAAGGTGCTACTTGCCCATACAATCTTTTGAGACAACCAACCAATAGCTAAAATAGACTAGAGGCAAATTTCATTAAGAAATAAGACACTTGTTCTTAATTGTGACTTTGAACAAGTTACCAAGGGAGGTGATGTGTTTGTTAATTACCTGCATTTGTCCCAGGAAGACTGGACATGACTGCTGAGATCAGTGCCAGGGTTGTGTTTCAGAAATTTGGGTTGGTTCTCTCAGACCTTAAAAAATCTTGAAATCATTGCTGTTTTCTCTCACGAGCGCGCGCNTGTGCCAGGAGAGGTTCTGGAGTGATGGCTGAAAATGTACCTATTCAGTACATTGATTGTATTTCACTCCAGTGTGCTAGATCCCAGCCCCATGTAAAACTGGGAACATATTCCCGACTGCAGTGAAGCCAGAAATTCATTCCGCCTCTTGAGGTATATCTACTGTGTTAACAGCACTTCCTTTTGTCATGCCTGTACTTTCATGTACAGATGAGGGAGAGAGAAATGAGAAAGCAGGTGTGCCAAAAATCCTCCAAAGTAACTGTAAGGGAAATTGCAGGCTGACAGTGTTGGGAGCACCTTTGAGCCTCAGAGCCATAGCAGCCCACACCACCAGTCTGCTTATATCCAACTCCACAATCATAAGGCAGACCTAAAGAGCTGGACCTTTTTCTCTTTTTTAGAAAGAAAAGATGGATTTTCTTAAAACACAATTCTTTGGTGTATGGTGAATTCTGTTGCCAGAACTCATGACTAGTAAACATTCTATTAACAGCTGAAGTGGAAAGGAAGAGAGCTGGCATGGCATCTGCTCACTCTGCTGACGGTATTATAGGTTTGAAAGACTGAGGAGTGCGAGGGCAGTCTATTGTCTTAGCACGATCTCTTTTGTCCCATTCACTGTGTTTCTGGGTGTCATTCTGGGTGCTAATGGTTACGGCAGCCCTAAATATGACTGCAGAGTGCACTGGCTTTCAAGAAACAGCACTTTCAACCGGCCCGCTGTCGGTAGCCAATCTCCAGCAGCAATTATCTGTGTGTTAAATAGATGCGTGTCTTGTTTTGCTTTTCAATAGAGCTTCTAGATGTATTTTTCAAACCAACGTGTAAGTAACGGAGGCAGCGGCAGGCCGCGCTCCCTGGCAGAGGGAGAGAGATGCTTTTCGCCCGGCAGCGACAGCCACTTCTCTTCCTATTCCCCCCGCCGGGGATAGCGGAGCGCCAGACGCCCGCCGGCCCGACCCC
>VYZT01041218.1:0-13331 GCA_013400735.1 Pomatostomus ruficeps
TGGGGAGAGGCCTCTTCCCTCTCATTCTCTGCCTTTTAGCTCAGGCCACGCTCAGCATTTGCTTTGGTTCCTTTCCAAATCCTCCAGGTCTCTATTTTATCCTGCAGTGAATCCCACAGGGAATTATGCATTTAAGAAAAGCAATTATTTACCTGTATCCACGATAAAAGTGCTGCTCTTTCCTCACCCCCTTCCCCCGTTATTTTATTTTGTGCTCTCACAAGTTCCCACAACCTCGTGCTGAGGTGCCCGGGGGAGTGAGGAGGGGTCTCTTGGAGCCTTTTGTGGGCAGTGAGCACACACCCCAGGGAAAAATGAGTGTGCACAGGGCTCCGGCTGCCTTTTGTCCTCCCAGCGAATGTCTCTGAGCCACTGGGGAATTGTGTATTTCTATAAATATTTCCCTGTGTGAGGAATGCGGCGCAGAAAGAGCTTGGCTCCTCTTTCATCTGCAGAGGGAGCTCCGAGGGCCAGCGAGATGCTGGCTCTGCCTTTCCTCCCCAGTCCTGCAGCTTTATCACATCTCACACCCGGCTCTGTTACTCAGAGACCTAAAACCATCCACAGCAACAACAAAAACGTGATTAGATCCGTTCCCGAGCAAGCTGCTCTGGGCTTTAAACACCTTCCAGTGATGCTGCCAGCAGCACCGACTCCCCCAGCTCCGCGGGCTCTGTCCTGTGAGCACAGCAGGAGCAGCGAGCAGAGGTTTGGGTTTCACTGCCCCTCTCTCCCTGCCCATCGCCAGCTGTGCAAGGAGATTCTTTCACCCATAAGAGCAGCGGGGGCTCTTGATGGACAACCTCTGCTAAGGCAGAGACAGCGTCCTGCAAACGCCAGGG
Source organism: Pomatostomus ruficeps (assembly GCA_013400735.1). Lineage (NCBI taxonomy): Eukaryota > Metazoa > Chordata > Aves > Passeriformes > Timaliidae > Pomatostomus > Pomatostomus ruficeps. The sequence continues at coordinate 843 of VYZT01041218.1, forward strand.
GCAGCTGAGCTGGCTGGGGCTGAGGGCAGGATCCTGAGGGATTTCTCACTTGGGCAGGATCATTCTGAGTTCCTCCAGCAGGATGCTGAGGGATTTCTTGCTCAGGCAGGATCATTCTGAGTTCCTCCAGGATGATGCTGAGGGATTTCTTGCCTGGGCAGGATAATTCTGAGTTTCTCCAGGAGGATGCTGAGGGATTTCTTGTTCGGGCAGGATAATTTTGAGTTCCTCCAGCAGGATCCTGAGGGATTTCTTGCTTGGACAGGATCATTCTGAGTTCCTCCAGCAGGATCCTGAGGGATTTCTTGCTTGGACAGGATCATTCTGAGTTCCTCCAGCAAGGATTTCTTGCTCAGGCAGGATCATTCTGAGTTCCTCCAGCAGGATGATGCTGAGGGATTTCTTGCTCGGGCAGGATCATTCTGAGTTCCTCCAGCCTTGTCTGCAGCAGAGGGAGAAATTCCAGCAGCGCTGGCCAGAGCTTTGCCAGTTCTGCTGCCTCCAGTGCTGAAGTGCTGATGCTGTGAATCCATCCTGGTTTTCTGTGGTCTTCTTGTATCTAAGAGACCAAAAGGAAGAAGCTTTGGGTGTCCTTTCTGAAATTTCCATGTCTTCGTGGATCAGGAATTAAAATCCTGGTCCTGATGCCCCAACGTGACAGTTGCTATTTTTAAATTAATTTATTTGTGTGGGGAGGGAATGAGGTAAAGGAGGGAAGGGAGGGAGGGAGGAAGGAAGGAAGGAGGAAGGAAGGAAGGAAGGAAGGAAGGAAGGAAGGAAGGAAGGAAGGAAGGAAGGAAGGAATTGAGGAATTGCTCTGGCAATACAATGCCACATTCCAGCGCAGCCAGCATCACCCTGCTTTGCATACACTGGGATGTGCTGATAAGGCCGGCATTCAGACAGCCTGGAATTCTCAGTGGATGAGGGCAGGGAACGCAGCTAAAATGGAATGTGAAAATGGAGTTTGTGTTCCCAGCACACAGCACAGCCCCGGGGTGATGCAGAGCCGTGGCCACGCTTCCTTGTCAGTCTGGGCATGTGTTTCCTGCAGAAAGACTGCTCCCCCTTTGGAAATATTTTCTCTGATTGTGATTCCTCTCAGCAGTTTCTCCCTGACCTTTGAGTTGAGAAAGCCCTTAAGTACCACGGAGAAGGAAAGCAAAATATTTGTAGTGATAAATTTCCACCCTCGCTGGCAACTCAGTGTTGGTCCTATTTCTGTGGCGTTTTCGGGCTCTAATGGATTAAAAATGGACCTTGTTTGTTTGTGACACCTGTGACTCTCCTGTGCTTTGGAGAGCTCAAGTGGCTGATGGTGGAGAGAGAGATTGTCCCAAGAGCTTCAGTGATGCAGCTGCACAAAGGGACAGGCATGAGGAGCCAGGACACCCGGGGACTCGGAACATCCTGAGCAGCACCGTGGCTTTCCAGAGGTGCTGGAATCCTGGGAATTAAAGGATGGAACTCCAATGATTTTATCCCAAAACCTGCAGCCGGGTGGGACGAGGCTCACCTGAGGGTTTGCTGTGCCTGGATTTTCCCCCTCATTTCAAACCCTGCAGTCCCAGCCAGGTGTGGGATATTTCCCTTTCCGAACTGCTGCTCGGAGCCCTGCCGCCTGCCCTGCTCACTCTGGCTGTATTTCAGTGAAAAATGACATTTTCCCCTGCACGCAGGCTTTCTGACCAGCCTTTATCCGAGCTTTCTCCTTGCGCAGAAGGACATCCCTGAGGAGCCGTGGAGCCGGGATGCTCTGACACTGCCCGGTGATTGACACGGAGCGTCCCTGTCCTGCTCCACGGAGCGCGGCGGGAGCCAGGCCACGGAAAACATCTCCCCTCCTTGCATCTCCGGCTCTGCTCAGCCAGCACTTGGCCCAAATCTCCTCCCTTCTCTGTCACTCAGAGCTCTGCTGCTGGAGCTATTTCTGCCTCTCTTGGCTTCCTCCTTGCTGCTCTTGGGCAAACAGAGAAACCATCACAAAAATAGCCGGCCTGCTTCTGGGAGCACCCTGCCTGGGCGTTCATTTCTGGCACTGATTTCCCCGATTTATTGATGAACCACTCGAGTTTTGATTCCCTGGCTCCATCCATCCCTGTGAGGTGGGCAGGAGAGGAGGAGCGACCCAGGGACACGTGCAGCACCTGCGTTGTGAATATCCGTTATTTTTGTATGCCTGCACATACCTCTAGATGCTGCTCATTCCGTGCCAGGCGCGTTATATGACAACACAATCATTTTTTTAATACATATTTGATGCTTTTCTGTGCAATGCCAATTTATTTTGTTCCCCTTCAGGTGAATTCCTGCGCCCGACCACCTCCCTTCCCTCCAGCCGATTGTTTTCAGCTCTACCACGAAGGAGACGTAAGCAGGGAGCCGGAGAATCGAGGGAGGCAGCCGGGAGATTATTAATGTTGGAAATATCAGCCAGCATCAGCCCTTTGATCGCCGGGCGTGTTTACAAAGGGACCTTTCCTCGGCGCGAGGCCCCGGCGAGCTCGTTGGCATTCAGCGTGTGCCACGGCAGCTGCTCCCGGCTCCTGCACCGTGCCTGGCCGGGGAGAGGCTGCGGAACGAGCCAGCAGGTGGATAAATAGAGAGGGAAAAGCAGAAAAGCAGAAAAGCAGAAAAGCAGAAAAGCAGGCTGGTATCACAGGCAGATGCAGGTTTATGTGGATGAAGCCGGGCAGAGGATGGGGAGGAGAAGTTGCTGCCCCGGCTCAGAGGGTTTGGGAAGCAGCCTGGGAAGGTGGAAGGGCAGGGACAGGGGGTGACAGTGACACTGCTGTTAGCAGGACTTTGTGGCCACTCTCAGCCCTGCTTCGCTCTCCACTTTCACCCCTCCCGCAGCCACACCTGTGCCCGTCACTGCTGGGAAACATTTCTGCTCCCCTGGCCCCGCATTGGTTGTGGTGATGCTGACTGAGGCCTCTGGGCTCTTCCAAAACAGGAATAGCGAAGAGCAGCAGCGTGCTCGGGGCTGCATCCTCACCTGGCTGCTCACCTGAACCTCCCGCCAAACAATTCACCTTGAGAGGGAGCTTGAACCACTGAAAACCAAACTGTCCCAGCCCCATCACCCCTGATCTGGCCTGCAGTGATTGATACAGTTCCTGGGTGGAATTGTTTGGGTCTCCTCTCTTCTCTTCTCTTCTCTTCTCTTCTCTTCTCTTCTCTTCTCTTCTCTTCTCTTCTCTTCTCTTCTCTTCTCTTCTCTTCTCTTCTCTTCTCTTCTCTTCTCTTCTCTTCTCTTCTCTTCCCTTCTCTTCTCTTCTCTACTCTTCTCTTCTCTTCTCTTCTCTTCTCTTCTCTTCTCTNCTTTGCTTCTCTTCTCTTCTCTTCTCTTCTCTTCTCTTCTCTTCTCTTCTCTTCTCTTCTCTTCTCTTCTCTTCTCTTCTCTTTTCTCCTCTTTTCTCCTCTCCTTTTCGCTTTTCCCTTTTCCCTTTTCCCTTCCCCTTTTTCCCCATGGATAACGCTGTGGTAACACAGATTCTTTCTCATGGGAATTTTTCTCTTCTTCTTCCTATGTTTTATAAACAAAGATAAAGTTTAGATGTTATTGAAACGGTCTCTGGGAAACATGGGCGGCTCTAACCTGGCCAATCGGCCCAGGGGGAGGTTTTGGATTGACCCAATCCAGACGACCTTTGAAAAGTCGATATAAGTTTTATAATTAAATAATAAAGTCAGATTTTGCCACTCGACCGTCTCGATTTCTTCACTCGGCTAGCGGTTCGACAGCGACATAACCCCTCTATGACTCTGATGGGGTTTTTTTCCCCTTTTTAACCCAGCACCAGTCCCCCCAGCAGGGCAGTGGCCGCACTCAGCATTTCGGGTGCGCTGGGCCCGGCAGAGCAGCCCTGGAGTGATGCTGGCCGGGCGGGAGCTGTTCCCTGGCTGAGCTGCTGCTCACAGTGTAAACACCGATAATTAATAATGATCATGGCTGAGTGAGGCTGTGTGCAGCCCTGCCTCGCTCGGTGCCATCCCGGCTGGCAGCGGTGCCCGGGCACGGCTCAGTGTTGCCCAAACAGCATTTTCAGGCTTTTGTTGTGCCCGGCTGCAGCTGCCCAGAGCAGCCCCATCCTCCCCCTGCGCTCGCTGCTGGCTCAGGACGGGGCTGCTGGGCAGAGACATCCCTGGGCTTGCTCTGAGTGCTTCAGGAAGGATGGGGGAACATCAAAATAAAAATTATGGGGGCAGAAATCGAGGAGAAAAAACAGTTCCCCTTTCCCTGGGCAAGAATCGAGAAGAGGGGACAGCTCCCCTGTCCCGGGGCTGCGAATTCCCACCTCTCTCCCGGGACATCCTGGGGCTGTGTTTTCCTCTATCCTTCATTTTTTTCTCTTTTCTTTTTTTTTTTTTTTCTTTTTATCTTCTTTTNTTTTTTTTTTTTTTTTTTTTTTTTTTTTTTTTTTTTTTCCTTTTTTTTTTCTCTCTCTTTTTTTTTTTTTTTTTTTTTTTTTTAATGAGGCATTTTTATAACTTTAATCCCCTTTGCCTTTGCCTCTCCCTCACACACCGAGGCAGTTTTATAGGTTTGGGTTTTCCATCTCCATCCCTGTGCACAGAAATGCACACATAGGCTGATTTTATGGGGTTTTTATAACTTTTTTGGGGTGCCTGCCTTGTGACTGAGAAGCTTCAGTTATATTTATTATTATATTGCACATAAACAGCCTCTCCCATACACATTCACTCACAAGGTCCTGCTCCTTCTGAAAGGTAAAAATGAGTAGGAGTTTCCTACCTTGACATTGCTAAATTCCAATTAAAAGATCCCTTTCTTGTGTTTAGCCCTAGAGGATGGAAATACTTGAATTTAGATGCAATTCCTGGGCGCAGCAGAGATAAATGTGTGGAGATCATGGTCAATGTAACATTTGTGATATACAGGAGATCACCTGAACAATCAGCTGGCTCCCTCTTACCTTCAAAGAAAGGTTCTCTCCTCCCTTGTAGTTTACTTCGGGAAGAAATAAAATGTCAAAGCAACAGGAGAATTTGTGGTTGTATCATTTGTTTCTCCGCTTTTCCGAGAGTTACTGGGAGCCGCAAATGTGAGTAAACACAAAGAAAAGCTCTTTTTGCGAAGAGCAGATAACATTTTGCTTCGCAGCGACTTTGTTCTCTTCAGGTTTTTCAATTTTAATTAGACCCAAACAAACCGAGCAGTGAGCAAACAAATGGAAAAAAAATATTCAAAGGCAACTGGGGGAGGGAGGGAAGCATTTTCTCCTCTACATTTTGGCAAGAAGAGCAATAACTGCTTTTTGTAACCAGTTTGTCCACAGAATCTTCATTCTGCCCTATATTTTTTTACCTCACCTGCTGTAGAACGAATGAAAAGTTTTCAGTGTTATCCCTCCCAAACAATTTTAGGGCATTCATAAAACATCACCCCTCGAGCCAGCAGTGGCCTCACGCACAGAAAATGAACTTTTAGTGGGATCTGCTTCCCTCGGGAAGGTCGGGAACTGCAGTGGAGTGGCTGGGCAGGAATTGGCCGCGATTCCCTCGGGGTGGATGTTGCTCCAGGAGCATTTTCAGCCTGGGAGAGGACAGGGAACTGAATAAGTGGCATTTGAAATGTTCTCAGGGTCTCTCTGGCCACGCTGTTTATCCCGTTTAAGGTTTGAAACGTAGCAGGTGCTGTTATCCCAAGATAAGACACAAAGAAATGCTCTCTGCAGCCAGCCAGGGTTATTTCCGTACATCGAATTATTTCATGCTGCCAGCTTTCCAAATGGACTTTAATTAAATTAAACAGCTTTTTAGGTTTTTTTTCCCTCTATCACCACGGGCAGATCGAGATTGCGCTGCAATTACGGGGGAAGATCTATATTTACAGCGTGGAGAGGATTTGTGCAGCAGGCACCGTGGTGTCTCTGTGCCTGACAGGACATTTCCATCCTGCACTCATCCTGTGCAACCTTCGGGGAAGAGGAGCAGGCACAGAATATTCACCAGAATTGTCAAGACAAAGCTACAGACCATTCTTCTTTTGTGTTTAGAATACCTGAGCAGATGCTGAGCCGCTCTCTTGTTAATGTGTTGGTGGCTGGAGGTTGAAAGCTGAATCCCGGCTCGCTGCCGTGAATGCAAGGCAGAAATATCAGATATCCCGGGTGGTGGGAGAGAACCACTCCAGAAATCCAATATCTGCCGAGGAATTCCCCTTCTGCCTCGGCTTTCATTTGCTGTCTGGCAGGGTTGTGTGGGAGCAGCTGATAATCCTTCATGTCTCTGTCCCCACAACGTCCCCGTGAAAAATCGCCGGCCCGTTGTCCCGGGAGCCGCGGCAGAGATTGGCAAGGGGAGTTCACATCTCCTCCAATCTCAGCTCTCCATCAATCCGCGGCTGGCAAAGGTCACGCTGGAAAATTGGTTCCTCCAGCAGGAAAACAAAGCTTTGGGAGGCATTCGGCAGTGAGGAGAGGAGCTCTAAATCACTGACAGGAGCTGATTGACTGTGTGGTGAAACGGAGATAAAAACTGAATCTTTGCCTCCTGTAGGCCTGTCCTGCCCATCAGGAAACACCAGGAACAGGTTTCTAGAGCTGTGTTACAAAGAACGAGGGCGAACATCCCTAACGCACGGGGATATTTGAGTTTAGAGGAAATTACTGGACTCAGCAGATCATTTGGGTTGGAAATGCTGGGTGAATCCAGTCTTCCTCCTGATAAAACAGGCATGGAAAACAGTGTAATTCTAATAACTAATATCCAATTTAAGAGTATGTCTGGTCTGGTGTCACAGGCCCTGCCCGGGGAGCTGCAGAGCCCCAGCTCGGTTTGGCAGAGCTGGGCTCATTTCTGACCCTGGCAGAGGCTTCCTCAGTGCCACTTGTGGGGCACAGCAGCTCTGGCTCTGCTTTTCCATGTGAGGAATGCATGGCCTGGTTCAGGACCCTTCTCAGTGCTCCAGGGGCACCGGGATGTTCAGGGCTGGGCAGGGCAGTAGTTGATGATGCCCCAGCTCGGTTTGGCATAGCTGGGCTCACTCTTGGCCCTGGCAGAGGTTTCCTCAGAGCCACTTCAGGGCACAGCAGCCCTGGCTCTGCTTTTGCATGCCCTACTCTGGTTCCGGACCCTTCTCAGTGCTCCAGGGGCACTGGGATATTCAGGGCTGGGCAGGGCAGCAGTTGGTGATGCCCCAGCTCGGTTTGGCAGAGCTGGGCTCATTTCTGACCCTGGCAGAGGCTTCCTCAGTGCCACGTGTGGGCACAGCAGCTCTGGCTCTGATTTTCCACACCCTGCTCTGGTTCAGGACCCTCCTCAGTGCTCCAGAGGCACGGGGACGTTCAGGGCTGGGCAGGGCAGCAGTTGCTGTGAGATTTTTGCAGGCAGCATTCATACATTCCCCTGCTGGCCTGGGAAAGCTGTCCCTGGGCTTGTCACCTCTCCCTGAGCCCTCTCATTACCATAATCAATACAGTTTACACCCAAAATAATCAATGAGCAGCCATCAGGAGCTGCGCATCCAATCTTCTGCTCCAATTCTCACTTTTTTTCTTCACTCCAGCTTGCACTGCTATAAAAATATCTACAAGTTGAGCATAATGAGATTAAAAAAGAAAAAATGACTCAAAGTTCAGGGTGCAGCCTCATTTAAGGTTCCCAGAACAGCTCCGTTGATGCAGGCACCTGGTGTCAGCTCCTGAGGCTTGTGGTGTTAGGACAAAAATATTTTTAATACGTTTTTTAATACATAAAACCAAGGTGAGTCTAAAAGCAGAGCCCAGGCTCTTCCTGACTCCCTGGCGATAACAACTCTGATTAAGGGATGTGGAAACTGGCCAGTGAATCACTTGTAGCACATGATAATGTTAAAATGTGCCTTTTTTTTTTGCTTTGCTGGTTTTCCTTTACCAAGCTGTGGGGGTTTGCCCTTTGCCAAGGCTCCAGCGTTTCCCAGTGAATTGCTCCGTGGGAAGGGGCTGATCCCAGCTCTCAGATCAACTTCCACCAGCAGGACAGGAATATTCACCGAAGTCCTGCAGAGCTGCACCCTGACCCTGATACAGAGAGGATTTGATGGATCCCAGCAGCTCCAGACCCTCTCTGTGTGTGCAGAGCACCTCAGCCATCCCAAAGCCTTCATCCAGAGTGCAGGCAGCACTTTGCCAAAAAGAAAAATCAGCTGCTGGGGGTGGCTGCTGCAATTTGCTCCTTGGAACCAACACGGGCTCGTTGTGCAGCAGGAGGGGAGGCTGTGGCTCACCAGGGCACTTCACTGAGCTGACACCTGAGGGACCAGGTGGAGAAGGGACATCAGAGTTGGGCTTTGTGCCCAGGAAATTCCCTCTCTGTGATCTGAGGCTGCGTTCGCAGGTGCAGCAGCGCTGCCTCAGTGTTGTCCTGAGTTTTGCAGTACTTCAGTGTTTCTCTTTGCTGTAGTACTTTCTCACGCATGCTGGTGTAAACATGGCCATGGTTTTGCTAACTGTCCTTGTTGTTTTCATTCCATTCTCCTCGGCGGAGACATGGGATGGATTTGTCTTTGACCAGTGTGATTGAGAGGGGGTAATTTCTACCTCCAATCCACGGTGATTTCTAAGAACATGTAAATAAAGGTCAGAGAGTTCTGCCCTCGCTCTTTGGCCTCTCCTTTTGCTCGCTCTTTTTAGACTCTCATTTAGCTCTCTTTTTTAGCTCTCCTTTTTGGCTCCTCGGCCTAGTTGGCTACGTGTGTTTGTGTCCATACAGTACAGTGGACATTGACACCTCAGGGGGCACAGATTCCTTTGAAGAAGGAGTTTAAATCCTGTTCCTCCTGGCCCACAAACAGAGGCAGGGATTGCCCAGCTGATCCTCGGGCAATGTCTTGGGGAGCCCTGGTTTAGCTGCCCAAAGCCTCACAGGGATTTCAGTTCAGTGCTGGGAGCAGGAGCCGTGTCCTGGCAGCTGCTGTGGTTTGGGAAAAGCCAGGATTTTGTCCCTCTGTCCCAGGTTCTGCCCAGCACGAGGGGTTTGTGGGCAGGGACAGGCTGGGGGAGAAGCTGAAGGCTCTGGCTCTCCTTTTACTCAGGAAATTTCCAGATGGCTGGAGGAGCTTCCCAGCCCAAGATTCTCATCCACATTCAATGGAATATTTGCATCCAGAGAGGTCTGGGACATCTTTCAAGTGCTGCCTAGATAAGCAGTAAATTAAAAACCAATTAAGGCCGAGAAGACAGAGGGAGAGGATGCCAGGTGTGGGAAGCAGTGGTCCAGGGCCGTTTAAACTTGCTGCTCTCCCTGTCACACTTGGTGGCACTGCCAGCTGTCCAAGCAGGCTGCTGTGCCGGGGCCTCGAGGTAACAGCACTGGAGCGTGTCTGAAGCGAGGGGACACCTTCTGGAAAAACATCTCTGCTGCCTCACACTGTTATCACCGAGCCAGCTCTGTCCTCCTCCTCCTCAGCATTCCTCCATCCCTTGCTGTGCATCCCCAGGAGCTCCCTGGCTCAGGATTTCCTAACCAGTGTTCGGAATCCAATCTCAGTGTTATTTTTTATTCATTTTTGATCATTGAGAAGCCACTCCCAAATTCCCAGGTTTGTTCTGAACACCCAGTAAATAACAGCACCATTCCAAAAAAACCCCAAATACCCCAGGTAACCCAGATGAAGCAGGTTCCTACTGCAGCATTTTCCATCCTGTAAAATAGTCTGACTTCTCGTGTCCAACCCCAGTGAGATCAGCAGGAAATTTGGCAGGGATTCCATCTCTCATGGCCTGAGGGTCACCCAGGGCAGGTAATGACACCTGGGGCTCACCTTCATTCAGAAAGCCTGAATTTATTTATGTGTGGATTTATTTATTTATTTATTTATTTATTTATTTATTTATTTATCTATTTGGGGTTTTGCTGATGAACAGATTCCCAACTCCTCTTTGCAACGAAGCCACAGCCAAACGCGCTGCAGATTTCACCGAGCACAGTTTACCAAGCTTTTGGAATAAAAACTCCGTAAGACGTCCAAGGGCCGCTGCTACGCCTCACATGATCTGCGTTTCAGGGCTGGATTATAATTCCGAACACGGCGCTACTTATTCCACTCTGTGGAGTCTAATTAACTGTCAGAAATGCATTGTTGAAGGGATGATGGATTATACCCAGGAAAACATTAATGAAGCTCGTTGCAGGCAGGCCGTGAGAAGAGCGGGGCTGATGTCCCTGGCTGCACGGGAAGTCCGTTCCTTTTGGTTTCCAGACCTCGGAGCAGGGCCTGCCTGCCAGTCCCACCCAATTAAGAGCCCATTAGCTGCACCCTTTTCGTTCGCTGCCATGATCAAGGTGATTTTTGTCTCTGTGAGCAGCAGAGTCTGTGGGAAGTGAGCGCTGCCTGGGGAGTTCCTCGCTCTAAGCCGAGTGCTGAGGGAGTGACTCTGCGTGGCCGTGCCCACGTCCTGCAGGGTCGGGATCTGCCTCCTGCCGTGGGGTTGGGACAGCTAAAACCTCTGAGCTCTGCAGAACCAACAGAATATCCATCTTTCCCCGCTGCCATCACATCCTCCCAGCTCAGGTGAGCGCCCTGCATGGTGGCTCCCAGCTCTGGACTTGTCCTGCTCAGCCCAGAGGCTTTGTGGCTCTGACCCCGGGACAGCCCATCCAGGCTGATGCTGGTGTCTCCCTTTTTCTGTGTAAAAATCCGGCAGGATCAGCTTTTCTCTGCTTCTCTTCCTGCTGCACCATCCCCACAGGCCTGGCAGGCTCCTGCTGTGCTTCCTCACACAAACTGGGAAGCTTTTGATGCTTTAGGATTTCAGCTTCTCCATTTTTCATGTATCTCTAATCCTGTGATTCTTTAATGTGTAACTCTGAACTCCCTGTGCAGCGCTGGCTGCTGTTCTCCCTTTTTGGTCACACAGAACAATTCCTCTCTGGGACTCGAGGACACCTCACTGCCTCAGGCCCTGAGAGACGAAACAATGGGGTGGGGGAAAAAACTTGGAGTAAATTACTTCATTACCTGATGGTGTAATTGGAGGATTAATCCCTGATATGCAAATGGACCAAACTTAGAAAAATATGAAAAATCCATCATCCATTTTAAGTTGGAGCCCCTGGGTGGGGTTTGACTGCTTTAAATATCCCTGAAGGCCCTTCAATAAATAGAACTGCTTTTTATTCTCTTAATTTTGGCCAGCCTCTGTTTTTAGGTATCAAGGCATCGTTTTCTTTGGAGATCCATCCTCGGGGTGCTGGCAGCTCCAGTGTCCCCACAGCCACACAGCCTGGTCCCTGCTGGGATCAGGGCAGGGAGCATCCGCTGGCACTGGCCACCCTGGGCTCCTGCTGGCCACCCTGGGCTCCTGCTGGCCACCCTGGGCTCCTGCTGGCCACAGCCAGGCCATCTGCCGAGGGCAGCAGGCTTTGCTCTCCTCCAGCCTCGTGTGTGGAATTCAGCAGGAAAGGGCACCTGTGAGAGCCCAGCAGGCAGGGGCCAACATAAAAGCCTGGCAGGGTTTTTCTCACCTCATCCCGAGCAGATGGCACCAGATTAATCCTCTCTCCTTTTCATTTTTTTTTTAACCTTTTAAATAATGAAGCAACAACCTGATTGAAATGGCCCCATCTGGATCCTATAATCCTGACTTTCCCCGAGGTTAAGGGCAGGTTGAGGTGTCGCCACGAGCTGAGGTGAGAGCATGGGCACTGGCACACAAATTTGCTGAAATCCAGCATGTAAAGGGACTTCATTTCCAGCCAGGGTAAAGCTGGGATCTGGAATGCTCCCTTCTGGCAGAAAATCTTTTACCAGAATTCTAAATGAGCGGGTATTGCACTGCTGCCTTTTTTTTCCCCATTAGCAGTTCTCACCCCACTCATTTAAAACACAACAGGTTGGAAGGAAAAATTCAGAGCCTGACTCTGAATTCAGCTGAAATCCCGACCTTGGAGCTGCCCCGAGGCTGTCAGAGCTCAGGTCAGGGTTAGGCCATGGTCTGTCCTCTGGTTTTTCTCCAATTTCTCATCCAACTATTTAATTTTGTGTAGTGGGATGCCCTGGGGATTGAGTCCATGATTTGATTCCCATTTCCTCCCTCCAAAATCTGCAGGAAAAACTCAGCCAGAGGCTGTGAGCAGCAGGATAGGAAAGGGTTTAAGGGTGGCGCAGGAAAGTCTGAAAAAAAGTAGCGGGATTAAATAAAGCGCCGAGAGTTTGACACAATCAGGAATTATATCCTATTAGACTACAGGATAATCCCAAGAGAGGTGGCAGAATGCAGCAGGCAGTTTAAACCAAATTGCTTATCCCAGCCTGTGAATACTGAGAGATAAAAGGCAGCAGATAAATTAATTAAAAATCCATAGTTCAGACAGGCCTTGCTTTGCCTCTCGCCGTCCCCGGAATTCATGAGGAGAGAGAGAACAGCACAAAGCCCACGGCACAAGGGCAGGGCCGGGCCTGGCATCTGATTATGTCAGTTAATTTAAGGCAAAGACGCTGCAACACAAAAAAAAAAAAAAAAAAAAAAAAAAATATATATA
>VYZT01041218.1:13359-24592 GCA_013400735.1 Pomatostomus ruficeps
ATATTCTAGCAAACAAAAGTCGCATCTGAACGAGCCATTTCTCACTTTTTTTATGACTGCATTTAAAAGGCAATCTCCGAGACAGAGTTCACCCCGCTTATATCTCATCACCAGGACCCGGTGCCGGCTGCAACGAACGCAATTAATCGAGGTCTTTTACACGACTTTCTCTCATGCATCATTGAGTTAATTATTTAATGACATATAAATCCTGGCGGTTCAAAAGGGCCGGGGCTGTGCTGCAGCTCCATGGCAAAGCTTTCATCTCCTCACAGCAGAGCAGCCTCCCGTTCCCTGCGAAGAAGGAGCTCCCTCTTTGAAATATTGTTGTGGCAGCCATCAAAAGGTGTGATCTGCAGTGTTTATTCACACGCGGGTAGCAGATATTAAATGAAATGAAACATATGGGGTTGCCTGTTTGTTTGGCGTTCCCCTGTTAGCCCCTAAAGACATTTTCCTGACGCTCTCTCTCCCTGCGTTGCCTGTGCAGTGGGGCACGTCTGCGGGATCCGGTGGTTGCGGCTCCATTAGATCATGCTCGTCATTAAGGAAATAACGGCAAATTAATTAATTTGTTAAAAAGACCGAGCGTTTTCTTAACGATGCCTCGCATTTGTTTGGAAGCTTTTATGTAAGGCTCTGCAGAACAGAATTAATTAGTGGTGAGGTGGCATTTTCTGTCACGCCAGTGTGAGCTGGGCACTTTTGGGGCTCATTTTTTGTTTGCCCTTTAAATTTGTGTGTTTGGCCCCAGCTCTGACATCCTCTGGGTGCCTCCATCCCTGAGTGGTTTAGGGACGCCCTGCCCCTGCGGTTTCATCTCAGAATAATCTTGCTGACCCTTGTCTTGCAGAATCTTTCTAGAGGCGCTCTCCGAGCCATTTTTCTGCCTTTTTCTGCCATTTTTCTGCCTTTTTTCATTGCCTATAAATGCCTTCTTTTAGCGAACAGCCAGACCCCAGGCAGGGTGTGGTTCCTGCTGAATCCCACCCTGCTCAGGGGGTGCAGGATGCTGAGGACATGGAGTGGAACAGGTTTGATGTGTGTAGAACTCAGGTCAAAATTACAAGATGCTTACATAACTTGAGTTATAAGATACTAATACTACCTAGAACATAATTTTCTATACCTGTATAACCTGAATCATAAGTTTTATACTATGTACTAATTAATGTATAATTAACTAACAGCTTAATGCTTAAATGAACAAAGTAGATGAGTATAGCCATATTAGGAAGCAGCAGGATGTGCTAATGAGAAGTTGGAAAATGTAAAGCCAATTAGCCACAAAGTGAAGAATTTAGACCAGTTAGACCCAGAAAGACCGAGGAACACCATAACTGCAAAGTTGAAAAGTTCAGATGTGAGGAAGACCTTGAGCCTTCAGCGAAGAAGACCCCCAAGACCACCTAAATTGGGGAAGCGCGGGCGCAGGGCAAAAAAACAATTTGTGGCCATGATGTGACCTTATGTAAATTAATTCCGACCCGTATATGATGATGTTAGAATGACATAAAGATATTTACTGTATAAATAAACCGCAGCACCTGACAAAGGCGGGTGAGTGAGGAGGAGAAATCCCCCTCACCTCCAGCGCTGCAATGAACAAATCCCTGCTCTACAGACATCAGTCTGTGGGGTTTCATTTCCAGCCTGTCTTCTCGGGCATCGGGTTGGAGCCCACTCCAAAATAACAAAAACCACCCTGAATTCAGAACGGCCACAGCCCCGCTGCACCCTTGGCCCAGGCGCTGCTGTGGGAGCCCTTTCCCCTTCTGTCCCGAGCAGGAGAGGTTTTGGTGAGTGGTTTGGGTCAGACATTGAGCCAGGTTTGAGTTTGTGTTTGGAATGAGCGCTGCTGGGATCAACTTTGACTTCACTCCCAGCAGCTGGAGACTCTTGGAGATGGGAACAGCATCTGGAGCAGCTGGGGATGGACATCTCGCTGTGCTCTGTGAGTGAAATCTGCAGACAAACTCAGCCCACAGCTGGGATTAGCCTTGACTTCACTTCCAGCGGCAGGGAGATGCTCCAAGCAGCGTCTCTCATATCCTGCTGCCAAAAACAAAAAAAAAAGAAAGTGGAGAAACACACATGGCCAGCATGAGTTGCCTCCCCAGATAATTTTCTTTCGGCCGATGCTGCCTTCTTCTTATTTGTAGCCATTTTGTGAATGGCACTGAATGCCTGCGCTTCACAAAAAAAGAGAAATGGCTGTTTCTCAAACCCTTCCTTAGCGGGCTAAAAACAATCATTCTTCACTGTAAACCGAGCTTTATAATGTGTGAATTATCTCGTGTCCATCACAATCAGCCGAAAACCTGGCATGGCTGCATCCCCGGCGCCCGGGGGAATTCAGACACATTTGCAAACATCCCTTGTCTGCAGAGGGAACAATGGGCCGGGCACAGCTGCCTGGAAGCTGCTCAGCACCAGCTGCAGCCCGGGCCAGCTTCTGCGCGAGGTGACAGCTGGGGAGCGACTGGGACAGGCATTGGGGAGGGGACAACACCCTGAGCTGTGACACGGGGCTGGGACACCTCGAGGAGCTGCTCTGCACCTCCAGCACTGAGTTAAATGCCTTTGATCGGGGTCAAATTGTTGTGTCTTACACGGGTTTGGTGCCTCACCTGCCTTGGAGGTGCAGAGGAGCTCCAGAGCCCAGGCTGTGTGCGGTGGGGATTGCCGGTGAGGTGGGAAAGCAGCCAAAATTTAATCTGAGAAGGACACAGAGTTTGAAATGCCTGCCAGAGCGGGGTGTTTTCATGAGCTAAGGATGGCTGCTGGAATAATGAGGCAACAGATGTTGTCTGGTTAAGGTGGTGGTCAGTGACATGTTGGACTTGATCATCTGGGGGTGTTCTCCAGCCTTAATTATTCTGGAAAACGGGGCTGGAAGGGGCTGATTCCCTCCAGAGCAGCTCCAGCCCCTTCTGTGGGAAGGGTCACCCTGGCCACGCTGCCAGGGATCTGTGCCATGTCCAGGGACCCTTCAATTCCCCAACATTTTTCCAGGAAAAAGTTGCCACAGCCCCGGGGGAGCTCTGCAAACTTTCTATTTAGGGCTGAGCTGCAGCCACGTCAGCTGGAATTTCTGTTCCTGGGCTCACCCCGCTGCAGGGCCCTCCTCGGAGAAACAGGAGCCCTGGGTCTTCAGTGCTCATCATTTCTGCCACATCTGCATCTCCTGCTGCCCTCCCCGGCTGGAATTTGGGGTTTCCACAGCACAGGGAACCTCTGAATAATGGAGAAGGGTCTGAGTATCTCACTCGGGTCAAAATGTGCAAGAGACAACGAGAATCCAGGGAGAAATGTGATTTTTCCAGGTTGTTTGTACCTGTGTGAGAAGAGAAATCACACAGTGATGTTTGTACAAATTAATGGGGGGAAAAAAAGAAAAATCCCTCGTGGCCTGTGAAATACAAATATGCCACAGGTGAGTGGAGGAATCTTTGAAATCCCTGTGTCTGGAGGCTCTGGGATGGTGTTAGGAGAGGCATCCTTGCTCCTCTGGCTGTGCTTTTCCCTCCACGTTTGGTTCTGCCCTCTCTGAGAGGAAGCACCTCTGGCAGGGCAGCATTTTAGTGGGATTTGGTGAGTTCTGCAGAGAAATCGAGCCCTTCTCTCTCTTCCGCTGAAAACTCCAGCAAATCTCCCCCGTTCTGCACCAGAGGTATCGGTGTTTAACCCTCGCTCAGCAAACGGCCACAGGAGCGCTGATTTTGCAGCGGAACATTTTCCAGGGCGTGTTTTTTTAATCAAAACACATTCCCGAGGACCCCTGCTAATGAAGAGATCAAAGGCAGAGCTTAGCAGGTACCAAGGCAGCCACAGCCATGGTGTCGAAATGAATATGAGCAAAAATTAACGAGGAGGGCGAGGATTACTCTGAAAATAATTTATTTGATAGAACAAGAGCTGTGCAGTCCCAGTAATTATTCCTGCAGCAGTTTTTGGGCAATACCCTCCTGCTTTTTCATTCCTTGTTTAAACCCCAGCTACGAGGTTCTCTCCACTTTCCTTTCCTCAGGGAAGGGGCTGTGATTGATGAATTAAACAGATCCACTTTGAGGGGGAATCGCAGCTTTTCAGGTTCCCCAAGCTTGAGCTGCCTGTGAGATAAAAGCTTCTGCATCAGTGGCAGAGGAACAGCTGGCCAGGAGAGCCACTTGCAACGCGTTTCAGCGACACTTTCTAAATTAAGTGCCTTAAAGATTCCATTTAGATCCTGTCAGGCAGTTTCTGGGTGTTAATTAAATACTGACTGATTATGGAAAACTTATTTATGGGAATCCTAGACCTGCTGATGCCTCTAGGAGCGTTTTAGAACACATCCTGCTTAGATATAATTTTTTGGCATTGATTTTTCTACACCCTTTTTTTTTTTTTACTGATTTTGAGGATTATTGTCTGGAAAAGAAAGATACTTCTTTCTTGAAAGTTTTCCTGCCGTAACTTCTAAATTCTCTGGTTCTTACTGGAGACTGCAGGCCATAAATCATACGCTCAAGTCAGAAATATTTAGACTCTGGAAATGCAGCCACTAGAATTAAAAAAGAGACATAGGAACCTTTTATTCTTTTGATTTGTGGGCACACATTTTGCTGTGAACCCTATTCTGATGGTGTCAGCAAGTCAAGAGTACAAAGGTGACAGAATTAGAGATCTGGGGGCTCAAAATATTCCAAAAAGCAGGAAGAACTTCCTGTAAATGCAACAGGTGGGTGTGGAACTCGGGCAGTTGGTTTTGGGAACAGAACTCGGATTGTCTCTGGGATTTTCAGTCAGGAAGCAGCAGAGGGAACCGGCTCTGCCTGGGGAGCTGCTGCATCACTTCTGTCTGTGGGAACAGTGCTGGAAACAAGAAATAACTTCTAAAATTTCTCAGCCCAGGAGAGCCAGATGAGCATCTTGACTTGATGCCTTCAGATTCAGCTTTTCTATTTCCCAGCCCCTGCCCTGCTTTAGTGTGGACCTCTCCCACTCCCCACGGGCTGGGAGCTCCTGTTCTCCCATCCTGCTCAGACACAACAAATCCTCTCCAGGCTGCTCTCAAGGACACCTCGTTGGCCCAGGCCCCCAAAGATGGAAACGGAGCCTCTAAAAGGGGGGACAGACTTGGGCTCAATTCCATCATCCCCTGGAATTGTCATTGGAGAATGAACCCTGATCTGGGAATGGATCCAAACTGATCCAAGTGCAGCAAACTCGTGCCCCGGGGTCCAGCTTGGGTGTGGCCTCTCCCGGAGAGGCTCTGAGTGCCCGAGGTGTCCCTATTGAAGGCCCTGCAATAAATCCCCATTTTATTCCCTTAATCTTGTCTGGCCTCTGCTCTGGGCAGCCTTTCCAAGGCATCAGAGTTTGAATAAAGCCCCAGAGGGTGGCAGATGTGGGTTCATTGGGAGCTGTCCCCAAGCCAGCCCTGCAGCCTCACCGGGCTCTGCACAGGGCCCAGCTGAGCGGTGCCACTGCCCAGTCCCACAGCCCCATCCATCAGCACCACCTTTATTTAATCCCAATAACGCTGCCTCTAAGCCTAAATTAATTGCACAGCCGTCCGTATGAGTCACTTAATTGTAATTGTTATTGCCTGAATTTCTGCCGTTACAGCGGGTAAACAGCAGGGCCTTGTTTTCCAAAGGATGTGTTCCAAGGGATGGGGCTCATGTTTGGAACATGTTGGGAGCATGTTTGCTTCATTCCCCGCTTGTTTCTCAGGGCAGCTCTCCAGAAAACCTCGTGTATGTCCTCCTGAGCAGAGAAAACCTGGAAATGAGAACTTCTCCTTCAGCTCTGGCCTCCTCCCGGGTGGGACACGGTGACTGAGTGACACCAACCTGCCCTACAAAGGGACACCTCCAGCTGCAGCTGAGGCCTCAGTGCCCAGAACTTGCACTTCTTCCCTTCCTTTAGTGGCTGCACCCCACAGAGCAATTTATAAACCCAGATTTACAGATTTCCCAGATGCTGAGCTTTTTTTTAACTTGGAATTCTAGGTAAATATGGTGGCTGAGTGACACCAACCTGCCCTGCAAAGGGACAACTCCAGCTGCAGCTGAGGCCTCAGTGCCAAGACCTTCCCCTCTCTTCCCTTCCTTAGTGGCTGTGCCCCACAGAGCGGTTCATAAACCCAGATTTACAGATTTCCCAGATGCTGACCTTTGTTTTTTACTTGGAATTTTAGGTAAATACGGTGACTGAGTGACACCAACCCTGCCCTGCAAAGGGACACCTCCAGCTGCAGCTGAGGCCTCAGTGCCAAGACCTTCCCCTCTCTTCCCTTCCTTAGTGGCTGTGCCCCACAGAGCGGTTCATAAACCCAGATTTACAGATTTCCCAGATGCTGAGCTTTTTTTTAACTTGGAATTCTAGGTAAATATGGTGGCTGAGTGACACCAACCTGCCCTGCAAAGGGACAACTCCAGCTGCAGCTGAGGCCTCAGTGCCAAGACCTTCCCCTCTCTTCCCTTCCTTAGTGGCTGTGCCCCACAGAGCGGTTCATAAACCCAGANACCGAGTGACACCAACCTGCCCTACAAAGGGACAACTCCAGCTGCAGCTGAGGCCTCAGTGCCCAGACCTTGGACTTTTTCCCTTCCTTTAGCAGCTGCACCTCACAGAGCAATTTATAAACCCAGATTTACAGATTTCCCAGACTTTTATTTCACTTTGAATTTTAGATAAAGATTTTGTAGATCTGGGCCTAGTTGATGTCTCGTGCTGATGGAACGGGGCAGTGCCTTCCCAGCCCCAGAAATACATCTCAGATCTGTAAAAAGGGGATTTCACCAATAACTTCAATTCCTCTGCCCTCCCTTCAAACTCCAACCCCTTTAATTATGGCCTGCAACATTTTTCAGTCGTTCTCACTTCGCAGCAAACAGTTGGGCTAATAGTGGCTGTATTGATGGAGCCATCCAGCAGAGCAGAGAAAGGACCAAAGCTCCTGGATTTGAAATGAATGGAGTGTTTACCTGTACATCATTTTAATGGATGGTGAAATTCATTCTCATGATAGACCCATAAATGTCACTTTCTGTCTGCCACAGCAAAATACTCGTGTAACAAATGGCACGCTGCATTAATACCCAACAAGAGGATGTTCGAAGCAGCTTGACTTGCATTACCCACACTAATAAAGGCTCAACCTGGGATTTTTATTCATTCTGTTGGCTCAGGGAGCAGCAGAAACACTTGGGTGGAGGTACAGCAAGGGCGAAGATGAATGATATGAAATTAAATATAAACAAGTCTGGTTCCCAGAAATGAGATCCCTTTGTTGAGCTTGGGTTTATTCCAGGTGTTCTGGTGGAAACAATTTTGATTTGCTTTCTTTTTTTTTTTTTTAACCACAATCCTCCGTGAGTTTGCTCAGCTCCAAGAAAACCTGGAGACTGATATCAGCTTCTTCCAGCCACCAGTGGAAATGCAGCCACATCCCTGAAATCCCAGAGCCCAGGGAGGCAAGGAGCTCAAAGCCCTCCAGGTGAAAAAGGAATCCTTTTTAACATCCTGCTCTGCCCCACTCCTTCAGGTTTGGGACGCTGTGGGCAGCAGGAATCAGCAAATCAGCTCCAGCCTTTTGTTTCCTGTTATTTTCTCTCCAGGAAAACCTTGTCTCAGGTTCCCTTTACTGGATTCCCCTGGATTGGGAAGCAGAGACACAAAAGCTTCGTCCTCTCCCGGGCTCAGGGATGGGACGGAGCAAACAGCAGGGACCAACCCCAGCCCCTGTGCCAGGACCCCGGTCTGTGCCCATCCCTCTGCCTTCAAAAAGCTGCTGCCTCACAAATCCATCTATGGGATTTCAGAGGGGTGAAACCAAAGGAATTTTTAGAATTAAAAATGATTCTTTAGCAAAAACTCTGCAGTCCTACAGAGATCAAGAACTTCCTTCACCCCTAAGTCACCCCCTAGGCTTTATGAGAGATTAATGGCTCATATCAAGGACGGTAAAAATAGGTTGAAAACATAGAGAAAAGAAGGATTTCTCTCTTTATTTTAAGTTCCCTATAAGCAGCTCTTGTCTTGGTATTTGGGGCATTCTTATCTCGGTATTTGGGGTTCTTATCTCCCTGTGATGGGGAGGGCTGGATGGTTCATGAGCCCCAAACTGTCCCACCACATCTTTGGGGCCAAGGAATGCACAAATCCTGTGAAAGTCTCCCTGGATCAGCCCTTTATCCCTGGAGAAAGGCTTTGATTGGAGCTGCGCAAAGCAAACCCTCCCTGGGTGCCATCCCACCTGTCCCTGGTGATAAATTTGGGATGGGGGTGGATGAGAAACCCCTAATTTGGGTGCTCCAACAAAGAGCAGAGCTCTCCTCTTCCTCAGCAACAGGATTAGAGCCTGAGGGAAGCTTAACAGGACCTAAATTAAATCATTTCATTCACAGAGAGCTCCCCCCTCCCATCCACTGCCAATTTTCTGTTACACCTTTGGTTTCATCTTTATTCCCTTTGGGTTTGTTCCAGCTCCCCGTCCCTAAACTCTCAGAGTGGAGCCCTCCTGCTTTTCAAAAAAAAAAATAAAAAATAAAAATGCTGCACCTCAGTTTCCAAGCCCTGCTCAGCTCTGTCAGATCATTTAAATATTTAACTGAGCCTGGATGGACTATTTGTTAATTAGAGCTTTCTCTGTTCGGGAAATGTTCCTTAATTTGCATCTCCCAATATAAATATCCCCTGGATACTGGCGCTGAAAGCTGCAAACCCCTTGGCGGGATGAGGCTGCTGGGGACGAAGGGACAAAGCAGGATGGGATTCCCCAGGATCCATGGCTGTTTCCTTGGCTCAAACA
The DNA here is from genome assembly GCA_013400735.1 of Pomatostomus ruficeps. NCBI lineage: Eukaryota > Metazoa > Chordata > Aves > Passeriformes > Timaliidae > Pomatostomus > Pomatostomus ruficeps. The sequence continues at coordinate 22,160 of VYZT01041218.1, forward strand.
GATCAGAAAGCATCCCAAAGCATCCCAAAACATCCCAAAGTATCCCAAAACATCCCAAAGTATCCCAAAACATCCCAAAGGCAGGGCTTGGACAGAGCTCAAAGTCTGGATTATCTCAGGTCTCCATCACGAAGATCATCCCTCATCTCCCTGTCGCTGTCACCGCCCCAGGCCCCGCTGGAGATGGGATCTGAGGCGTCACCTGCTGCTCTTCTCCCTCGCTGAGCTGTTGTAGGAACGCGTTTCAGGCACTGCTCCCATCTGATGTCCTCTCTGTGCGGGGACAGTGGTAATTCCACGGTGATATTCCAAGAAATATCGGCCGGCTCTCTGTATTTAAGGACTTTGAATCGCGGAGAGAAAGGGGAAGTGTAATCTTCTTACATTATCATTAAAGGCATCAGCTAATCCTGCTGCAAGAGGTGTGATTTGCTGATGGAGAGAGGGGAACGTTGCTGCTGCCTGGGAATGCATCTTGCCAGCTAATGAACCCTTCTCCTGGGTTCCTCCAAAGCTGATCTGTGCCTGATAAATTCCCCATCCCCGCCTCGCTAATGCAGAGTCCCCACCCGACAAATGTTGTGTCCCTTTCTATAGATACTTTCTTTCTATAAATATTTTTCTTTCTATAAATATTTTCTTTCTATAAATATTTTTCTTTCTATAAATATTTTCTTTCTATAAATATTTCTTTCCAGCTGCTGTGCAAACCCAGCCAGTGTAAAAACAACAAACTGGGATGTGGAAGTGCCATGGATCAGGCAGGAGGGGGCACAGCCAGGTGGGCAATCATCAAACCAGCCAGGGGCACACGCGGGGCTTTCGTTTTGCTGCTGCTCCTTGATCTGCTGCCTCGGGCAAAGCGCTTTGCCGCTCTCCGCTTCCACTTCCACCCCGGGAAAATAAATATCGGCGTGTCCCGCTCAGTCCCCGTGCTTCTGCAAACAAACGAGGTGAGAGCTGGGGAGAAACACTCGGGCATTTAGCTGTGGCACTGATCTCTGCCTCTTTTCCACGCGGGGCGAGGGAAATTTTTACTGTGGCAGTGTTCTCTGCCTCTTTTCCATGCGGGGTGAGGGAAAATTTAACTGTGGCAGTGATCTCTGCCTCTTTTCCAGCCGGGGCGAGGGAAATTTTAACTGTTCCTGCCTCAATCTGCAGGCGTGGGACTCCCGTGCCAACCCCCCAGCGAGGAAAAGGGATGTGAACAAGGTTTGGGAGCTCCTGGGCACTGGGATTTATGGAGAAGAGGTGCCAGTTTGCTGGCAGAACATCTGTTTTCCCCCCTTGATAAGTTTTCTACCACTGCAGGTGCAAATTGGTCAGATTTACCTTGCTGCTGTGTGTTCGCAGTGTTCCATCTGCAGCCATGCAGCAAATTGGTTCTGCTGCTAACTCCCGTTCCCTTGTGTTCCCGCACACATCAACCATTCCCTCCAACGCTCAGCGGCTCCGAGAAAATGTTCCATGGCTTGGAGAGGCTTTGCACAGGGAAAAACCTGAGCCAGAATGCTGAGGGATGGCTAAAATAATATTATTAATAAAAAGGAGTTTCAGGTTTGGTGCAGAGTGTTGGAGTCCAAGTGATACCTGAAGAGGCTGCCTGGAACAGAGGCCAGACTGAGGAAAAGAATAAAGTTGATATTTATTGAAAGGCCTTTCCAGGACACATCCTGGGAGCGCAAGAGTCTGGCCAAGCTGGACCCCGGGGCACGAGTTTGCTCCACTTGGATCAGTTTGGATCCATTCCCAGATCAGGGTTCATTCTCCAATGACAATTGCAGGGGATGATGGAATTGAGCCCAAGTCTGTCCCCCCTTTTAGAGGCTCCGTTTCCATCTTTGGGGGCCTGGGCCAAGGAGGTGTCCTTGAGTGCAGCCTGGAGAGGATTTGTTGTGTCTGAGCAGGATGGGAGAACAGGAGCTCCCAGCCCGTGGGGAGTGGGAGAGTTCCACACTAAAGCAGCGCAGGGGCTGGGAAATAGAAAAGCTGAATCTGAAGGCATCACAAGCCAAGGATACTCTGGAGCTGAGTGGGCTGGGACAACAATGGGATTTAGTTCCAGGGAACAGGGGCTTCACAGGTAGAAGGTTTGTATGAGCGAGATGAATGCAAAGAGGGGATTTTTCCTAACTGTGGAGGAGTTGAAGCATCCAATAAACGAATCAGGAATATTCTCTGAAGGAGCCCAAGGGAAGGGAGCAGCAGTTGTGTGACAGGAGCAAGGATTGTGCTGGGCACAGGGCTTGACCACCCCAAACCCAAAGTTAACCCCAGTTTCTGACCCTGCTTTGCAGCCAGCTGGCAGCAGGGGGTAACTCTTATTTCCATTTATTTCCTGCCAGTGGTTCCCAGTGCAGCTGAGTGATTGCAGCACTGTTGGAAAATTATTTTGGATTTCCCATTTCTTACCTCTCTCTCTCTCTCTTTTTT
>VYZT01041228.1:0-16003 GCA_013400735.1 Pomatostomus ruficeps
GTTCCTCTCCTACATTCTCACTCTTCTCTGGCTTCAGTTACATCTGGTTTAAATATGTTATCACAGACATGTAACTACCATTTCTAACTGGCCCAGTGTTGGCCTGTGGCAGGTCTGTTCTGGAGCCACCAGGGATTGGTCCTGCCAGATATGGGGGAAGCTTTTGGCAGCTTCTCACTGAAGCCACCTCTGTAGACCCCCTGCTACCAAAAACCAGGACCAGGTCTTTCCATGAATTTTCACCACTATCAATGCCGTCAAGTTTCCCACTGGCAACTGACTAGTTTTTTAAAGGAGGGTTTCTTGTGAAGTCAGTTCCTCTAACAATGGATTTGGTCAAGTGTTTATTTTTTGATAAAACTCTGAATGCTAATATATCAAATTCAATAAAAAGGAACAGCCATTTCAAAATAATTTTCATCTTTTATTTTATCCCTTATGAACCACATCTACAAACTTTACCAAGCTAATTTTATGGAACTTCTTCCAGGCTGCAGAACTTTCAAACCTTGATTTCTTCAGAGGAAAGAAGACTCTTATTTTCTTGCTTTTTTGGGTGCTTTGGCATCCTTTTGATTCTATATGCACACAGAATCCTATAGACTAGCAGCTCTACAACCCTTCCTACCACATCCTGCAGATGATTATGAAGCATGAAGGAAACTTAGAATGTCTGAGTAAAGACATTAGTATCCTTTGGAGGATATTAGGAAGCTGTGCTAAGGGATGCTGGGAAGGAGGGGAGTAGAAATCAATAAGAAGAAACATTATGTTAGCACCAGAGACACAGAAGTCAAGTGGCCCCAGAGAATCACTCTGTTCTAAGTACAGGTACAGATGAAGCTGCAGGCACATTGCCCTGTTGTTCCAAAGATTTCTGTCCGCATTGTGTTCAGCTGACATTGCAGGTTTCTGGTGTAGTTAAAAGCTGTTCCCGCTTACTTTGCTAGTTCTGGCCCACATACTGTTTGCAAGCTGAACCACCTCTAATGTCCTGCTATTAAAAAAATAGTCTGCTCAATAAACAAGCAAAACTATTATTGGAAATACTTTTCTAGACTGATCCCAAGTCTCACTGCTATTACTGCTGACTCAGAGTGAGTAACAGAAATGATGGCCTCCTGTCCTTGAAAAAGAAACTTGACAGTTGGATGATTTTGTCAAATTTACTTTTCCATGCCCACACAGTAAACTACAGAAGTGAGACTTAGGACCAAACTCCTATGGTGTCGAACTTAAGTCTGCACAGGGTTGCTTTTTTCCCCTCCTTCTGGAAATGATTCTTCATAAAGCAACTGCAAACTGCTGCCAGCTCCATATGTGATAATGTGCACAGCAGCAAACCATCAAATACTTATATCAAAGGAGGTAATGAGAACAAGCTGAGTAATTGGACTGGCCTGAGCAGAAAGAATCTAGCAAAATTTTGAAATGCCACTTCAATTTGCTGTATCTCTCTATCATGTTCACCAGCATTCCTTTTGCAATTGGATTTTATTCAGTGAAATTGCTGGGGGCATCCAGACATAATAGTAAGTTAAGCATTTGTGACAGTGTTAGAGAATGTGATAATGGTAACAATAATCTATAAATGGAAAGTTGTAGTCAGTTGTAGTGGTCTAAAGATGTGGGCATAAGAAAGAATCAGAGCTAAAGAATTGTTTTTCTATTGGAAAGCTGCTTTTTTCTTTCTTTTGGCTTAGCTTGAGCAACTAGCACAGATAATTGTTTGACTGTATGTCTTTGTAAAAGCTAAATGAGAAAAATTTTTAAGATACAAATTAAATCTACTGATTTCATCATACAACTAATGGATGTACAGAGAAATTATACATAGGCTTGGTAGAGATTATTCTTAAATTTAGCAGAAATTGACTGTTTATTGAACCAATGAGTAAGATTCGTTTCTTCTCTGTTATCACTTGTTAATCTCCTATTACTACCTTACTAAATGGCATTATAATAATCTTATCTGTGGAATGTTAAATTCCCAAATTTTTTTCTGAAAAAATGAAAACCAAAGAAATACAGAAAAGACAGGACATGAAAAGACAAAAGAATAGGACTAAAAAAACTGGAAACAAAAGTGGAAACCCAGTGATAGTGATGCCTGATAGTTTTTTGTCTTTTCTTTTTATACCCTTTCTCTTTCCTTGTACCCCTTACCCTTATACCCTGTATCCTTAGTACTGCATGTTTATAATTTTGTAGTCTGATATTAGTTTCGTTTGGGGGTTCTCTGAGGGGAGAAGACAAAACATCCTACTATCTCAAAACTACAGGCTCCAGCCTTGAAGAGTCTACATGTTTTTGAGCTAGGCTATAGTTTCATTTGGGGGGGAGGGAGGGATAGGGGATAGTTACCTCACTTGTTAAGTTACTCATTGGGGGATTTTAGGTAGATATGCTAATTTGTAAAGTCCATAATAATTGTATATGGGTTGTTGGGTTGTACACGAGAGAAAGACTCTCTTATGGAGGTGTACACCAGGATCCTATTAAAACCAAGGTAATACCCTTTTTCCTATACTGCTGTGTCTGCTTCTTATTTTTTACCAGCACTTAAGGCATCAATAACAATCAAGAAACATAATTAATAAGCAAATCTAATTTCAGAGAGAAGAGTCATATTGTCAAAATCTTCCAATTAGGAATGCATGAGGCTGACATCCAAGTAGCTTAAAGAAATAATCTGAAACTGAGAATCTGCTGTTTAATATATTTAACAAAAAGATGAAACTCTCAGATGTTCAATATAAACTGCATTCCCATCTGCTCACATAACTATTGGAAGGTGCTGCATGTCTGTAATCCAAACCAGCTTTTTAACATTGAATTTCCACTGACAGGAAAGGCAGGAAGACCCTCTCTCGAAGAGCTTGTCACTTTGGGGCCTGCTGGTGGGTAGAGCCCAGGCAGCTCCTGGCTGACAGTCCCACCCTTTGCCACTGCTGGTCTCAAGGCCCTGGGCAAGTCACAGAGTAGCTCCTCAAAGGGATCCCTGGAGGTGCCTCACCACCGAGTCTGGGTTTCTTCTGTGTGCCTCAACAGAGTGGCAAACAGCAGCCCTCGCCTTCCCAGGCCTGTAGAAGGAACTAATAGCTAATACTGGACATTGCTAAAAACCACCAAATACCTGGAATTGACATCTTGTATGAGCTGATTGCTGTTTCATTCTTTCGTGTACGGGTTCACGGCCAGCTCACAGATTTGTGTTGCTTGAGGCAAATTGGAAAACATCTGCCCCTCATATGCCTGCAGTCACCCACAAAATAAGAGTCAAAAGACATTTAGCTGCCTCTGCTACCTTTTTCATTGCCAGCCATATGTCTTTTATACTGTAAGCTGCATCCAGCTTAATGTTGTACTGCTTCAGATGGTTTTTTCCCCCATCCTTTCTGTGGATATATGAAGTACACAGAAAGAGACTTTTCAAAGTCATGTTCTCCATAACAAAAGCAGCAGTAGGATTTTCTTAAAGGAAGAGATAGGAATGTCTGAAATCACATCTGTCCTCATGCATCATGAGTAAGATTGAAAAAAACTGAGGAACAGGAATAAGGAGGCAAAATGATGGAGAGAATGAAGCTTTCAATCATACAAGCTTCGAAAGAAATTAAATTCCTAGACACCACTGGAAGGGAGACAAGACTGGGACTGATAGTTGTTAAACTTCATAATTACCAGAGGGGGAAAAAAGGCATAGAAGAAAGGAGAGAAGACATTACAGCAAGACAATAATAGTGTTTTAAAAAACTAGTTGAAAACTCAAAGCAACTTGGATGCCATTGCAAAGACAGAGACCTGAGGCACAACACTGAGATTTGATCTAAAATCCCTCTTTTCATGATTCTTTCCCAAAATGGATATTCAGGAAGTGAATTTATCATGTACATAATTTCTACCTATTTTTTTTTTTTTTTTGTGTAGAATATTGTTTGTAAAAATCCTTGGAGACATCACACCTATGAAAGTTTGTTTGCTTATTTATAGACAAAATAAAAAAGGCAACTCAAAGTTAAGTTGATATATCTTATATACAAAGTCATTTCTTTTTCATCGTAGAATATGAAATAGTGATAGGGATATTGAGAACCTCCAGCAACTACCTCAGTAGAAATTTTGTAAATATTAAAATATCCATATGTATTATAACTTAAAAAAGACTAGAAAAACCCCCACTGCACTTTCAAACTTTTAGTGCATCAGGTAGATCCTAACTAAGCTTGCTTAGTGCAAAGACCTTTTCTACTACTTCTTTAGCGACTGGACAACTGGATCAAATTTTCTTCCTGATTTTCTTTTTTTGTTTTCTGGGTGGCTGTATGTCCCTCATCTCTATCCTCTACTCACAGGACCATCTCAGCTCTTGCTTAAACATGAGCTGAATTTTTCTGAAGATTAAAGAGTAGGGACTCATTCAATATGCCTGTAGGAAAAGACATATAGATTTCATTCTTATTTAAATTACACAGGCTTGTGCACGATTACTTAGGGTGATGTGTGAAGTGTGTGTATCAGTAGGGAATACTGTGTATATTTAGATTCTTAAAAAACTTTTTTGAAAAATGTTTATTTTAAGTCAGAACTCTGATCATTTAGTATTACTGCTTATGAAATTTCAGTTAGAATATTGATTCTGCTTGCAATGCTGAACATTGGGGGGTAATTTGCATTGGCTCTTCTGTGTCCATTTATTTAGATTTTGCTTCAGAAGAAACAGCAAGACAAAATAATGTGTTTCTTAATGAAAACAGGAAACAGTGAATTTTCATCATTAAAAATGTCTCTACAATCTATTTTTCCTTTCAGGGGTAAAAATGATAATCCTTTATCCTTGTATCTTCATGAACTTTTCCTTCTTTCTTTCTTTCTTTCTTTCTTTCTTTCTTTCTTTCTTTCTTTCTTTCTTTCTCTGTTCAATCAAGTTTCATTTGCTAAATTTGATAAACTACAGCATTCTACAAGATACTAAATCAGGCTTAGATTTTTAATTATTGAACCCATTTTAACTACTGTTTTATTTTCTGTGTGTGGGAAAAAATAATGGTGTTCCAAATTGCCATAACAACAGGCTGCACTTCTTAAAACAAGATAAACTGTGTGTCAAAGTAAAACTGTTGCCATGGTAACCAGTTGACTATTTAAAGTGCAGCATCCTGGTTTAATCAGTCAAATTGCCCCTTTTCCAGAAATCAACAGCATCAACATTCTTACAGCAGAAACAGTGAAAAAAGGAAAACATAGAAGTTAATAAAAAATAATTTCTGCCCGGTATGTTCCCTTTATGAGTGATTTTGTTCCAGAAGAGTCACTTAAACTGCTTCTTTCTAACAAGAGTGCAAATACTGGATCCTGGCTTTTATCCTAGAATTCTCAGAAATTCCTTTTGTCTGTTCAAGATATGCTTCCCCTAAACAGGTTAGTAAGATATTAGCGTGTGAGGGCTTAGTTGTACATTCATAAAAGCTCCCAGTGACAATAATACATATTTATAGCCTCTCTGTTTGGGAAGACTTTAAAAATGGCAGTAGAACTTCAATCAATCCATTAAATCATTATCTGCCCTTTTAATGAACTTTATTATTAGATGGTCAAAGCTAAATGCTATTTCATCCTTTAAAACTTACTTTTATTTTTCTGATTTTTTTGATTTTTTTTAGTGTGAAAAAATTTTACACACTGAAAATGAGACCATTTTCCTTTGAAATTTGTATTAAAATATTTCAATTGTTAAACTGTTTTTATCTCAAAAAATAGAGTTTTGCAGCATAGATATCTGTTGTATCATACTTAGTTGCATTACACCATCTCACACTCCTGTATTTTTGGCCCTGAAAGTCAATGAACCATCAAGAAAGTGACATTTATGCCTAAGGAGAATGCCGAAAAGCAAAAAATGTAGCATTTTAAAGGATACACGTATGACCCACAATCACTATATTGTTCTTCTGAGATACTGGTTGGTATGACAGAGGGTGAATAGGGTACATCACCTATACACAGCTATGATACAAATCCTAGCTGACCTCCCAAGGTCTCTAGGAAGTGCTAGAAGTGCTATTAGCCTAAAGTTCCTAATAAGGGCTTTGAGTCAGAGAGCCTAACTTTGAGTCTCAGTGGTATAGTTGCTTGTCCTACTTCTTTTTGAGCCTAGAGAACATAGTGGTTGTACAGGGAAAAAAGACAGTCTGCAGATTTGGAATGGTTTGCCTGTTCTCATGAACAGTCAGACACTGCTGCATTAGGAATTGTAGCAAAACACTGAGAAATAAAATGGCCTCTTTTAAGAAAAATAGTCATAATTTCATTAGACAAAGTAGAATATCACAGATGTTGGACTGCTTTTTCATGAAGAGTTTTTAAAAAAATCTATGACATATCAAACATTACGGTATTTTTTGCAGGCCCCACAGAGAAAATATATATTGTTTCTATTATGTTCTTCTTCTTTCTGCTAGTTCCATTCAGCCTTACTGAAAAAGAAGAAGCTTTGCCATTTCCTGATGCAGTATATCTCTGCAAGATAGTATGTATCCTGGTGAATAAAGGAGGAAATCTTACTAAAAAAAAAAGCTGAAAAATTATTTTTTAACACAGAACAATATTTAATTCAGAAAATATTTACTATGATTATAGAAAAGGATTGATTGTACTTTATACTTGCATATATTATTGCTACTATGTTACAATAGTTTGAGGGTGACATCACAGCTGAAATTTTCAGAAATTAAATGTAGATATCTGCTCTATTTTCTAAGTGGCTGTCAAAACATTTGTTTCCTGCTTACAGTGATAAGTCTCCCTTTCTTCAGGTGCTCCAGAGACATTGTTTTGTTATTGAACTCTGAGGAAAACTGCTAGATCTAGCTGGCCAATATAAATTCATGATATCAGAGTTAATTGTCAGTTAATCATCAGCCCTGAGATAATTCAGGCTTCAAACGTGTTGAAGTGACATGGTCTGGAATCCTTTTCCTCCTGCCACAAAGAGTGTTCTTCAATTAATTCCAGTGACCATCAGCTTTAGAGTTTGAATGAATCTCAAGACTCTCTGCCACACCACAGATGTCAGGGTCTGTGGGTTGGCCTTCTTGTTGAATGAGAAATTGGACAACAATCTACCTTTTTTGATAAGGGCAAGATGGCTACAGCAGCCTGCTAACTGAAGTAGTCATGACAGAGTGAAAATAGCTGCTCTCAAGAATGCTGGTCCCAAGTACTACTTCTCCAATGCAGGAAGCAGATGGTTTCTGAAAGCTGACTTGGAGGATATTTTTATACTGCAGCCGAGATATGAGTGCAGCTTATGAAGACAACAAGCGAATCTGCAGTACCAGGGAGCTCAGTGCAGGCTGCAGTCTGTGGGAGGGAGCTTTGGTGAAGATGCACGCAGGTATTTTATCTGGTGCTCTGACTCAGATAATTTGCTTGAAGCTGAGTGTTACCACATGCTCTCCTTGTGTTACTCCTGGAGCAGAAATCTGAAACTGGTTTAGAAGAATCCGAATGAGTGAACTTCCTTTGGCTATTGCGTAAATATAATCTCAAGATGGAAAACAAAACTTAACTACAATTGTTGTAACATACCCAAACAGAGAGAAAGAGCAAGACCAACACTGCAGCATTTCTTGAGACTAAATGGTACTCAGATGCAACCATTTTTAAACTACAAATAAAAGACAAATCTCCTTGGCATGCTGCTTATAAACATGGATATGGGAGGCAACCTGAAAATAAGATCAGCCACTGCAGCTGGTGAAAGGGCACACACCTCATCCAAGCCACTGCGGCTTACTCCGTACTGGGCTGCCTAGAGCTGCCCACAGACTGACAGGAAGATCCATATGTTGGTAGGAAGTGTATCCTCCAGAGGTGCCCACTGCTATGCTGAGTGCCTAAGTGGTTATTTTGGCCCAGACATCCATGTGGAAGGTGTCAGCCAGAAGGGCTTCCCACCTCATTGCTCAGTGCTGAGGGACACTCGTATCACATTGAGTGTCCCTGCTCTCTGGGCCTGGAGCCTGTGTGGGCAGCACCATCCTGCTGATGGCCATGGGGAGAGGCACAGGTCTGATCCCCAAGACTGCAATGGCTCCTGTCACCTTGCCTTTGGGCTCGGGCCACCCCTGTCCCCACTGCCCTGCTGGGAAGGACAGGACCCTCTCCTGGGTGGCTGCAGGGACAGCCAGTGCGGGCTCCCGCAGAACCAGAACTGGAAGCACAGGGCCCAGCTCTGTGTAGGCTGTATAGGCTGTGTAGGGCCAGGCACTTGCTGCTGTCTGGGTTTGCAGGTGGGAAAATTGTAGTAAAAACTTAGGTGTGAAGGGCAGAGCCCTGCTCTGTGGCTGGTGCCATGGCTGAGGTGCTGGGCAGAGCTGGAAAAGCCTTGGCACCTTCGTGCCCTGATCCAAGTCAGGTAAGATGTCCTTGGGTTGTGCTCATCCCCTTGTATTGTTTTGTCCCTGGTGCTTTCCCATCTGCAGGTACTTATGTGTTTACGTTGTTCACAGTTAAGTGATAGAGATTAAATAATGTAACACTTCAGTCTGACATTTAGTGCACACTACTCTTTTTGTATGTGCAGATTGAGATAATATCACTGTACTGGCAGTATAGAAATTTTCACTGATGCAAACAGAAATACATATTTTATGTTTTGCCAATTTCTATTTCAATGAAGTAAGCTCTCACTCAGACAAAAAGGCCTTTGTTATTCATGTTCTCTCCAAGCCCTAATTAGCATTTGAGCTTTGAAAAAATAACAAGCAGAGAAGTCCAGCCTTTGCAGCCATTTCCTCTGTGCTAAGGACAGAAGCAGCTGTCAGGGACACGTTTCCTGATCTTTTGGGTTTATTTTATTGACATCAGTCTAGTCTGTTTCTCCTAAAGTGCCTACTGCTTGAGGACTGGCTTACAACTAAGCCTGTCAGTTTTAGCTGGGGTTTCTTCTCTGTTGGTTTACCAAACAGCAGCCACAGCTGGGTGGGTAGGATCTAGCTTTGTTCCTCTCCTGATCTTGTGTTCCATCAACTACAACTTTGAGTCCAAACAGAGCCTGACCCAGGACTGCTGCAGTGGGTAGTATTCTTCTGGCATGTGTAAGAAGGTATTTTCTGCTGTACTGATGCGCTCTTTCATGGTATAGAAGCATTTTTTTTAACCTCTGTAGTGATGTTCAAGTCTTCTCCTAAGATACAAAATTATTCATTTGGGATATTTCAGTCTTTGACTTTAATTTGCTCCAGTATTTGCCTTTTCTAAATGTATCTGTTGCATGCAATGTCTTCATACCACACATAATTTCATCTTCTCACACATACTAGTAGCAGTTAGGAATAAAAAGGGAAGTGTCAGTATAAACGATTGGTATGACTTATACAGCTTGTTGCTGCACGGCATCCTTCTCCTCACAAACCTGAAGACATCACTACAGATAAACAAGAGTTCTGCGTATCCTGTGCACGAAGTAGACCTGCATACACGGAACGGCTTGGGTGCTTGTGGTGGCAGGCCTAGTATAAATTAATAGACAAAATAAAGTAGAAATCTACTGTGCACTCCCAAGATTCACTTCAAAATCCTCATCTCCTGAAGGCAGACAACACCATTTGTTCTCAGTAAGACACTGTGAGCTAGATGAATACATGCCATTAAACCTGGCATGCAATGTTTAACATCACTACAAATTCAGAATAAATTCAGCTGAAGTACTTTTCCTCCTCCTTTTTTTCTTTTTCCCTTAGGCATTAATTATATACAGTATTCACAAGTGTGGCCCTTTAAGAATGATCGCTCTTTACATATTACAGATCTCAAGCTGTGAATACATGGGCTAGTTATATTAGTTTCTAATCACTTTTTAACAGGCAGCATCTGGGTTGCATGTAGACAGCAATAGATATCTGTAGGATTTTAAATACTTTTATCCATTGGTATGCAAATGCAGGACCAATTAGAATCTTATTGCTAGAAGTACAAATTTTATTTTTTAGAAAATACAGGAGTAATCATAAAGAACTCAAAATTAGGCCATGTTCCTCCTGAAGAGAATTATTTATCATTTATGCTTAAAAAAAAATGCCTCAGATGTTCATACAAATGCATGTGAGAAGTTCATATGGTATAAAAATATACATTCAAATGTGCCTAAAAATATAAAAGTTGGGAAATTCATCAGAAATATGCAGCATCTCTGTCAGAATGTCACTAGGTTACAAATTCCAAAGAAACAACACCCTTCTGTAAAAAGAAATTATACAATACAGTTTGAATTTTATATTGTATGTTTTTATTCTCAAAATGAATTGTTTTGCTTGTTCTTTCTTCATTATTTTGTCTTCACTGGTGCTTGAAAGCACATTTTTTATTCAAAAAAACCATACTCCTTTATGTTAGCAAATTCTGCTACAATCAGTCCTTGACCTAGATTCCCACATTTCTCAGAAATTATGTTTTTGAAGTTGTTCAGACTCCATTTTATAAGAGAGTGAGTTCTTTGAATGTAGTGTTTAGTCAAGACTCAGTGTGTGAATCAAAATTGCACAAAACTCACATTGTTCTACTCTCAAAAGCCATTTTTAGCATGTTCAATAATTACTTCACAGCTGGCTTTAATAAAATGTGTGCTAGAAAGGGGCCAGGTTCATGCAATATTTAAATATATGTTTAGCTGGAAAATAAAAAGAATTCTTCAATCTAACTTTTGAACTGGTAGTCATGAAAGAGATAGAGTATGATTTTTAGTGGAGAGGGAGAAAGCTGAATTTAATATACATCCCTTGTAGGCATTGAAATAACAACGCAGTTTGAGTATTAAGAAAAATCCAGTAGCTAGCACTGAAATCTCTCAACTAATTTGTAGTTGTAGCTCTTTTTGAGATATTCAAATATATGATACTATTTAAAGAAAAGAGGAAAATAAAAGCATTGTTTACCACCACAGAGTCTCAAAAATTAGGGAGAAAGATTACTTAGAATAATATTCTAGTGCAAGGTAATAATTTCTGTTCTTTTACTGGTGTTATGACCAAATTAGGAATGAGAGAGGTGCATGATCAGGCTCAGAAATGAGGTGTACATGAGGTTCCATGTCAGGACGGAAGCTGTTCTTGCAGTATAAATGAGAAAACAACAAAAACAATGGAGACTAGTAAATATGACAGTCAAAAGGAAGACCAGACCAGAGAGCAGCCAAAAATTAGAGCAAGGGGCAGTAGTTTAGTGTACCTGTACCTATCATGTATAGAGGTAAGATTTTTAGGCTAAAGAAAGAAAGATGACTGAAGAAAAGAGCATCTGGAACATGGAACAAAGTCAGGTCTGCAAACTAAGTCACTTTCAAAATTCAAGTGGCAGAAAACAAGCTATGGATTCAGAAAGGCTTAAGTCTTGTTCTCAAAATGTTGGGAAGTTAACAGGAGTTGAATTAATTCTTTTAGTCCAGAGATGCTTATTCTTTTTTCAACATCCTGTTAGCAGAGCAAGTGAAGTGAAAGCATGGATGTATCTGTGTTGTGTGGTTCAAGAAGCAGACCTACATTGTATTATGATTTTAGATAATGTAGAATTTTGGATATATGGGTTCCATTTGGTGCATAAGACTTAGGAAAATGTGTTGGCTCCGGGAAAAACTGAACATCCTTGACTTGGAGCTTAGAATTTCATAACTGAGAGAAGAGTTTTGTTAACATTTGCTAGCGGAATATCATGTAAGAGAGTTATTGACTATAATTTATTAAGTTATATGACTTATTTTTATTTGCGCTTGGTCTGGCAGATGCAGTGCTTGCAGAGAGGACGACCTGACTGCAGAGATCACTGCCATGTGCAGGATCTGCAGATGCATTGGGAACGTCTGCCTGTGTAAACACAGATGCTATTTTGCAAAAGTTTCTAGAGAGCAGCTGAACGATGAGTTTGACATTTTTTGTCACGGCAGAGATGCACCTGGCCCTGTGTACAGCATCCTGAAAGGCATTAGAGCAAACATGTACCAATGGAGACCTCTTTACTCTGCAATTTCTGTGCATCCCACATTTTTGCCACAATACTCTCTGCAATAAGCCATAATGCTCTTCCATGAGATGACATGCACAGTGATAGAAAGAGATAACTGACATCCTGCTGTTTAAGTGAAATTTTTTTGAAATGGGGGCTTATTGAATGTGATATTTCACAGAAATACAATGACTTCCGTAAACTTTACACAAAGGATTTGTTTTTTAAATCCTGAATTTCTGGTAGCTTTACATGTTTGAAAAAATGAAAAAAGAACAGAGAGCAAAGAAAAAAAAGGGGGGGGGGGNNNGGGGGGGGGAAGGCAAATTTGGTAGCTCAGGTGTTTTTAGATATTTTAGCACACCTTTCATACTGCATTAAAAATTATTGCCTTGCATTTATGCGGATCAAAAGCAAAGGGAAAACCTCAAAACTTTCCAAAAAACTGAATATTTATCTTCCACAGAACTTTAGTGTTAAACCTACTTTAAATAGCTGGCTTGTTCATCTTTCTGTGGAGAGTAAGGGGAACAGATTGCTATCAGGGAATTTAAAGGGATTATCATATTTGGGATCAAATTACATTTATAACTATTGAGGAAATGCAGAATATGATCTCTGAAATCAGAATCGGTTCCTGAACTGGAAAAAGAGACTGAATATGAATTTTATTGCTCACAAACACAAAACTTGCTTTTAATGATTGTAGGTATTTCCAATATGAGTGGTTGACTATATTAAAATGTTCAACACTTGATAGTCACTGTGAAAACTGTATGATGAAGAAATCTGTTTTCAAGGTGAAATCTGCTGGTGGAAACATATAGCAATTAAAAGCTTACACTAAATGATCTCTATGAACTATAGTTAATCTTTAAATCTTCAAAATCTGTAACCATTTATTGATACAATGTCTAGCAACTATTTTATCTGGCAATTTGTTGACAGCATTTAGTTTACAGCATTTTGAAACTCATTTCTACAACCAGAAAAAGTGATCTGTGACGGGAATTGCATCATTTTGCTGTCACTATAGATGTACTGATATTCCTGGTATAGTGGTTAGAAACAGAATTTTTAAAAAAGTAACTTGATTTGAAAACACACAGATAAATATTATAGCAACTTGAATTTTTTGATTGTTAATTCTTTGAATTTTTCAATGTTAATTTAATTATTTTCACATACATTATATTTCTAGCACAGGATAACTTAGTTTGGAGAAAATAATTATATGTCTCCCAAAGGGATGGCAAGATGTTTTTTTCATGTATATGAACTTTCTCACAAACTGCTTAAATATAAATATATAAATACTTTTGCAGTAGTTTAACATGTGTTTGGCTACAGGTGTCCTTAGTGTTTGGTTTTAAAAGAATATGTGTTAAAACAAGTGAGTTCTTGAGCAAGTTTCACTAGAATTTTCTGCTTATTTCAGATCACTGTTTTTGCCAGTAATGTTTATCTTTCACTATTCCCTATTAATCTATGTCTAGACTTCATTATTGTGTTCATGATGTTGTATATTATTTTGAAAGGCACTGCATGTTTTCTTGCAGTATTTTCCATTTTTCCAATACTTTCAATCCTAACACATTTCAACTGGCTAGTAATATTTTACTGACCCAGACAAACAAAACCTAATAGAAGATTACATTTCCTGATGTGATTTTTGTGAAGTCAATTGAGTCAAAGTACAGAATTCATATCCATGGCTTAGTGAGTCTAACGTGTTAATGCTCTGTGTCAGGGTAAGGTAAATAGCACTTGGTAAACTCTCTGGTTCAATCAGACTTGGTAAGATCTTTTCTCCCTTGATGCTCAGCAAAAAATATTATTTCATGTGCAATTAGATCTCTCTCCCTTTTGTACACAGAATGTCTGCATATAGAGGTGCTGGTGGCACAGCTTTAGAAGGTATAAGCAGTAATAAATTCAGGATGCAAAAAAAGCTTATTGCAATTGTTTTAGATAGCAACTCATGAGCTTATGAATGACTAAGCTTCTTGACAATGTCATAAATCCTGGTATTGCTGTTCAGTCTTTCAAAGTAGTTACTGTACTATTTCTACGAATTTGTCCAGTGCGGACTCTTGTAGATGACACTTTAAACTGTGATTGAATGAATGGAGTTGTGAAGTCAGAAGCTGATAACAAATCATTCTAATGAGGCTCCTTCTGTTTGCCATAGAACATGACTATAAATAGAAAATTACCTCACATTTATACTTTGTTAAACAGATAGTGGTGTTTTAAGTGTTCATCTGACATCATGGGCATGATCTTCCTGCACATAGGTTAGGTATTCTGCTAATAGCTTTTATTTGCCTCTCTGATGTTTCTCAGAATGTCACTCATATCACAGCAAGATTAAAAAGCTTTTCAGTGCATGGCTATGTTTTAAAAATGCTCAATCCAGTTATGGCACGTCAGCTCCTTGTCTACTAAAGCCAACTCTTTGACTAACAACTAGTCAAAGAAATACAGGTCATCTGTTGTTGAATGGAGCTTCTTACTCAGAACACAGTTCTGAGCAGTGCTGGACATCCTTTCCAAGATGGCACCAACAAGTTAAAACTTTTGTAGACCCTTTCACCTTGTAGTTACATTTTTTAGCTACATTTTAGTAAATTGTTATGACTCTGGGTAATTAGATCACTCAACAATCTTATAACCAATATAGGGAAGCTGAAGAAGGTAACAAAGAAAATCCTAATTGAAGATATATGATGATGACACAGTTTTTTGACTTATAATCACATAAAAATATTAGTCATTTATGAAAATCCTTTACTATCTGCTATGCTAAACTGTCCTGACTGGCAACTAATAATGTTGTGGACTTCAGTAATTCCAAAGGTTTTTTGGAGAGGAGGCTGGATCTTTTTTCTCATATGTATGATTAAATATTTAGGAGAACTTGTATGTGTGCAGGCTAAGTATCTTAGTCCCCGTCTTCTCTTCTGTGTTACGTCTTACTCAAGTACAGACTGAATTAAACCCCCATCTTCAGATAGGACAAAATTCCAATCTACTTCATCCCCTTGTTAGGCTCCTAAACAAATGCATCCTTGCCATCTTATTTCAGAAGAAATTCCGCGCAAAAATTCTCAGCACTATCTTGATCTGCCTGAAATTATATAAGTAGAACTTTTTAAAAAAGTACTTCCTCCTAATATTGTTTTGCATCTTTTAATCATCTCAGTACAGTTACAGCAATTTTTATTTTATATTGTGCATAACTCTCTCACAGAGAGCTGAAACTACTTTTGACATATCACACCAGGTCAGATGTAAATTCTGTAACTGTAGTTATCAGAATTTTATTCCCATATAATCCATGCCTCCTTCTAAGTTTTACCAGTCCTAAGAAGTGACTGGAGTACCTGCGCAAAATGTAAACCTAGAAAGTAAAATAACTGCTATGTTGCAGTTCAGAAATGAGAAAATAAAGAAAACACCAAAATAAACAACCAAATTAACTGATGACATCATAAATGACATCTTAGAAGAAAATTTTCACATGCATAGTGGGGCATCTGGTCAAAAGCATGTTATAAAGAGCTTCTAAACATGGATGGTATTTATAAGGTAGATATAAATGACCACTTGAGAGCCATTATGTTCTATTATGTAAATAAGCATTTAGGGAATTCTGAAAATTTATAATTATGATAGTGCAGAAGCTCTAAATTGGTTTTCCATAAATGTTTTATGAGGCATTTGTTAATTTCACTGCTAAGGTAATGTCTTAATTAAAACATTCTACCTTTATGTCATTAACATATTTTAGACACACTGAAAGGATAATCTGCTATAAAGTACTTCCCAATTTAGTTTTGGATACTGAAACAACACATTCCTTAACTGGTTATTAGTGCAAAAAGTATAAAAAAATAAGTAATTGAACAGATGTTAAAATATCAGCGTTAAAGGTCATGTAGTTCCCTCTTGTTTTCTGTTTCTCTAGGGGAATACGTAAACATTTTCAGGGGAAAACAGG
>VYZT01041230.1:0-50015 GCA_013400735.1 Pomatostomus ruficeps
ACTAAATCTTAAGGCATCACATTAAGAAAGAATCCAGTCATAAGGAGGGAGGTACAAGCCTCTTATACACCGTGGGACTGTTTCGTCGGATAGCTAATTCCTGATTAAGTGGTCAGTGCCATGGCCTGATTCACACTGCGTTGATTAGGCTTTCTCAGGCAATGAAGGCTCAGGGTTATGCCTATTTCATCTCAAGATACATAGAAAATATTCCTCTCTTTTGTTTATAGACGCTGGCATAAATTGCAAGAAATCCATTAGGTACAACCGTCCCAGATGCGTAGAAGCTATTAGGGTAAACATAGTCAAATTCCTTCTCCTTTTTCTTGTACTCTGGTAGGGGATCAGAGGAAACTCATGCATAATGTCTTATTCCTTATATTTGCAAGCATTCTGAGATCAGAGTCTTTCTGCAGAAACAAAACAGAACAAATGAAACAAAACAAAACACTTGAGGTATTTTTAATATTGAATAGGTCTTTAACTGGACTTACTCACTGTTGAGACATTGAACCAAGGACAAACCATGAAAGAGAGCATAAACCGACAAGAGATTGTTTCCTGAAAGGAAAAAATATATAAATAGTTGCCAACCATTGCTTTGGGAAAAAACCCCTAATGGGCTCTTTCATACTTGTGCACACAACGACTTAGTGATGTATTTTCTGGGAACATCTGGACTACGGAAATCTTTAAAAGAAGAGGGAATGTCTTCCACCGATTTCCTTGCCTTCAGTATTCATGTATTTTCTCCATAGGGGTTCATATAGCAGGGATCATATAGCAGGGGCCATGCAATGGTCCCGGTGAGCAGCCCTTTATGTAAGCCAGCAACAGAGGTTTTGAGAGGAAGATGCATCTTTGCGAACACTGTCAGTTTAAGCCGAGATAGGAGACATACATGGCCGTTTGACATTCCACAGCTTGATGTACCAACCTCTGCCAGCTCAGCAGAGGAGGAAGGGTGAGGTCTGGCTTCAGGCATCGCATGAATGCAAGCTGACATGTGGTGTAACAGTCTGAAACAGTCTGAAATCTGTCTCTGACAGATTTATCTTGAGCTTACAGATGACCATCCAGATGGACTGGCAATCTCTTCTCTGGAAGGTATGCAATTGCTATTTGTAGCCCATTTGAACTCCAGTGAGTGACAATTTGCTTCAGTTTCTCATCCAATTCAGCTGTTTGTACAAAACTGAAGTTCAAGGATTGTAGTGTTGCCCAGAAATCTATGGCTTTGAGTAAGTAATTGAACAGACTTAACTGCATTAACTCCATATGTACAAGTGGTTGATGAACACTTTCCGTAAACAACCTTAGCACCACGGAGAGTCTGAATATTACTTTGCTGTGAATCACAGATACTTCATGGAAAAGAAAGAGCTCACAATATGACAGCATTCATCTTGAAGGGAGCTAAAAGATGTCCTTAGCATTAGAAAAAGAGAAAGAAGAAAACTACTTTGAGACTGAGTCAGTCCAGTTTTCTCAAGCCAAAGACAGAAAAAAAATATTTGCATTTCTATTTTGGAGAAATTAATTGTCACAATTAATGAAACATATTACCTATCAATCAGATATCCAATAAAGCAAGGTTATATTTTTTCATAAGCTATTCATGAAAGACATCCATGAAAAGGATGAAAAAAGCCACAAGAAGAATCTGTAATTGATGAGGATACCCAAAAGGGATGACTTCTAGGGCCTGGCTAAAGATTATTCTATCTCAAACCTAAAACAAAGGTAAAGATGAAATTTGAAGATGTGGTTTGGAAAGAACTGTCACTGTTCTTCAGCATATCACCTTGGGCTGTCTTGGTTATCTCACAAATTGATTGCATTTGTAAATGATGGCAGCTTTTTAAAAGGAGAGCTATTTTCTTAAAGCATAATCAGTTGGTTTTCACTGCAAACATTTATGCACTCTGTAGTTGTCTGGCTTTGATATTTGAAGGGCTTCCGCCAAAAGATGAAGATTTGGGCAGATATTTTTCTTTGGATTTTGCATTTTTTATGTTAAGTTGCTTAAAAGATTTCTGCCTCCAAAGGAGAAAAACTTGCACTGAGTTCTCTTCAGAATTTTTGAAGGATCCTTTGTAATTACAATCTTTATAGCGAATTATATGGAAAAATAAGTAATTGTAAGGACTAAACTTCCAGTGTTACTCATGGAAATGTAAATATCCTTCAAAAAATGAAGCTTTGTATTACTTAGCTTGAGACTGAAATCTGTTCACAAAGGCAGATGCTTTGTTCTGTCAGTAAGCATTATTTACATAATGTTCATTTGCTAGGCACGGTTGGACTGAAATAGAGGAGTACTTTACTTATTTTAGTCTGGCCTTTGGAGTTATTTATCCTTGGGAACACCTGTCATTAGAGAAAACTGTTTTGTTTTCTCAGCATCTGGAATGATCGTAGCTGGTGTCATTTTAAAATGACTTCAAGATGTCTTCTCTAAAAAACATCCCTAACTTGTCCCCAGGATCTAAATGGGTTAGTAATTGATGGCCCTTTTTCTCTGATCATTGATTTTTCAGTCTTCAGGGTAGTACCAGCTATGGATGGCACCTCTTGCAAAGCTTTGAGATCAATTGGGAGCAATGTAGGAGCAGAACAGTCTGTACTCATGTCATGATGATAAAGATGAAGGGTTCTTGAGAGAAGCTGCAGGGTATGGCCTCATGATTCAAGATATGTGTTTTCTTTGCTTATTGGGTGTTCATCATCTCTGTCTCTAAAAACTTATATGAGACTGCTTGAAACCTGAGGCCACAGGAGTATTAGGCCATTTTAATTAGCAGTACACTGCAGATAAATGGGAAGAAAATTTGCTTCTACACTTTGACAAACTCAGCAGTATATTTACTATGGAGAGTGCTGAAGAGGAAATAATTTACCCCAGTGATAAATTACTACAGTCATTCTTAGGATGATGATTTAAGTTTAGGATGATGATGATGTAGAGCCTGTTTCAGTGTTGCAGTTGTTATATTTGAGGATAAAGAAGTTGTATTAAACATAGGGACTAGAGTACCTTTAGAAGCTGAGCTGGCTGGGGAACAAGCCTCAGGGGTGTTGCGACCAAAATGGTACTTTGAGCTCTGTTCTCAATCAGGAAATATAGGCATAGATGATCTTCCTTTTTCCGATTTTTTTCTTTTTCTTTTTTTGTTTTTTTTAATGCCTCCATACTTTCTCAACATCAGTGTTGGAAGTTTAGCACAAAACAACAAGCTTGTCCAGTTCCCTGCTTTTAGAACTATGTCCTCACTGACAGCAAGAGACAGATCATGGAAGATCATAGGAAGAGATAAAAAACGTTCAAGTTCTTCCTTTTTGCTTTCAGACAGCAATCTCATTTTGTTGTTAGTGCCTGTATTTTCTTCTCTTGGAAGAGTATGACTGACACATGAAGCAGTGGAGCATTTTTTCTTTAAATAGTGTAGAGAGAAGCTTTGCCTCTCTGGGAGAGGCATGAGTCTCTCATGATTTGAATACAACTTTTGAAATCCCTGTTGTGCCAAACATGCTGGGAAATTTTTTTTAATTTTTTTTTTAAAAAAATCAGAATTAAAATTGGCAGATTTTACAGGGAATTAATGCCTGTTGGCTTGAAAAGGACAGGTTGCAGAAGTAACGACAGATGAAAAGACATTCAAGGGCAGCATGAAAGAGTTCTGGAACTGCTGTCATTCTTTCTTTTATGGACCTCACTGGATGAAGGGCTGAAAGAATTACTGATCATGCATTTGGGCCAAACAACAGTTCTGTTTGAAGACTTCGGTGTGATATACACTGAAGTATAGCTAGAGTGCTTTCCAAAACAGATGAGCTCTTATAGAAGAACCAAAGAGTCTGAGACTTAAAAACAAAGGTTGAAAAAGGTCCTTCTGCAAAGTTAATAGCATCTGTTCAGAGAGCAGGAGGTTTAAATAGATGCTTTTTCCATATCACTGAGCTCGGCACTGACAGCTCAGCTCCTCAAGTCAATTTGTCTTCTGATATTGACTTTGTACAGATAGCTGGGCTTTGGTTTGGGTTGGTTTTTGGTTTTGCTTTGTTGGTTTCTTTCAATATGACAAATACTTGTTCCAAATGAAAAATCTCAAGTGCCTTCACTAAATAGATCAAAAAGATTTGTTTGTAATTTTTTCAGAATTAGATAGAAAGTTTGTAAAGAGTCAGATTTCTGGCCTGTATGTCCTACAGAACATTCCATAGATAGGACAGAGTTGAATTATATTTCTGATGAGTTCAGATTTCACTACTGTCCTGAATTCAGCTGGGACAGGGTTAGTTTTTTACAGTAGCCAGGAGTGAAACATGGCCAGGCTCTAACGTTATTCAGTACTTTCTCAGGTCACTTGCCAGGGACAGGAGTAAGGGATTCTCTCTCTTTTTTCTTGTTGGGAGAAAAAGCGGGGCGGGCAGAATGGTCCCATACTGTTTTACTCTCTGTGTAAACCATTTTTTTGTCTTATATGGTTCATTATTAATATCGCTGTTACTGTTTATCTTCTCATCCCATTGTCGTTTCCAGTAAATTGTTCTTATCTCAACCCATTATTTTCTTCTTTTGTGTATCCAACTCTCAACTCTGTTCCCAGAGCAGGAAGGGGGAGAGGAAGGGGCAGGAAGCAAGTGAGTGGCATCTGGTTTGGGAGAGTCTCAGGGAGGGCACTGAATTGGGGAGTACTACTCCGAAACCATGACAACCAGTAATTTTGGAAGGTAAGCATATGGTGCAGCATAGAAACACAGAGAACGTACTTTCTAGTCATCATGCATACCCCTACTTACAAAATTTGTAGTTCAAATTACATAGAAAGAACAATTAAACACCATCATAAGCTACTTGGTAGAAGAATCAGGGTCTAAGAAAGGAATAATTCCTAAGAAAGGAAAAGATAGGCTTGTGACACAAGTCCAAGCCCAATCTTAGTAGATAGTCATCCTCTTACAAATAATAGTGCTTGTGGAAGAGGTTCTTCTCTCTCAGCCTCTTACCACCATCACCTACAAAGTTATGGCCACTCCTCTGCTGGTGGTGTAGGCTGCACACATGTAAAACTGGCCAGATTGCCTTGGACAATTGAAACTATTTACATGAGAATTACACCGCATTAGGAAAAGAAAGGCAGTGTGATTATTATGAAAAGTGTGATATGCCTGAAAAATACATTTAACTTCCTTATCCTAGTTTTCCAATTAAAAGCTGATGCTTGGTATGACCAGAGCACAAGCTCCCCATTCTTTGTCCCACTCCACCATTTCCATTTGTCTGTGGTTGAGGACTGAGTGTCAGATACTCTTGTACTACCCTGGTTTGTGCCCAAGCCGTAGGACCATTATGTCTAACAAAGCCACATTAGAGTGAGTGGAGGGAGTTGCTCCCAGAGGACCAACATTTCTTATTTTTCTGTAAGTAAGGAAGTCAAGCACACTACAGAGTTACAGCCCAACTTCTCTGAAATGTGCTCAATGATCCAGAACATATATCCCAGTACTTGGACTGCCTCCATCTCTCTTGCCAAAACAAGCAATAGCAACCATCTACACAGACAACAGAGGAATTTCAAACCTCAGTTCACACACTGTGATTGCTTTACATCAGAAAAGGGATTTTTTCATAAGTTTGCAAAATTAACAAGGTTCATGTTTTATTGATGTAAATATCCCACAATCAACTCACATTAAACTGTTGACTTATGCTTCTTTGATTCAAGATCATAGGACTGGTTTATTTTGCTCTAAATTTATTGCATATTTAATTCCTACCCGAACAGTGGAACAGGTTGCAATGCCTTTCCTTCACCAAGGGAAAATATGTTTATTCCTTCGTGTAAATATTTTTGTCTTTTCACCATGCTCAATGGAGTCATGTCTGATAAATTCATTAAAAAATTATCTTCCTTCTTAACAAAGCTTAGACAAGTGTAACACACGGCTAGCAACTTACCCCAACAACAATGTGTACGAGACGGAGACTGAAATGCCCAAATCACGGCAGGCATCTGGTTGTCACTTTTCAGTAACGAGTCTCAGGTGTCCATTCTGATGCGGCACTGGTGGGATATTGCCTGTGCCTGCAGATGCAGCCAGACAGCATCCAGCATGGCTTGCCAGCATGTTGCTGACCCTCAATCGGCTACAGATTCTGTCTGTTGTGTAAATGAGACCTTATACAAAAGGAATTTTCCAAAGAGTTTCAGTGCATTTCATCATCATCTCACTCCTGGGGAGCAAGTTCCTCTGAGGCAAGTTCTTCTCTCTAAAGGAGCTGATGCAGTCCAGACAGGTGTTAATAGCCACATTCCAGAGGGATCATCACTTGCCCTTCCCTTTCAGCCTCAGCAAGGCTGGAGAACGGATTTTTTTGTTGTGCTGGAATAGCGAGCCATCTATCTGTCTCAGTCCTGTTGTGACTTTTCCCTGGTGCTGATCTTGCCACAGTTGCTGTACAACTCCCATGCTTTTTAACAGGACAGACTGCATATTAATCTGGAGCTCAAACACAAGGGCCCCTTCCAAACCACTGTTCAAAAGAAATGTTTTATCTCCTTTTACTACAAAGTACAATACCGTGATCCAAGTGGGAAAAGGTGGTGTAAGAAGCTGCTTGATGTATTGCACTTACTTCAATTCCAAATTTAATGTGTTTTTATAAAGGCCAAATCCCACTGTATGCACACACTATTGATTAAGAACTAGCTAACAGAGATCTTCAACAGAGGTATTGGTGCAGAATTGTCCTTCACAGAGGGGATTTTCTATAAAGATTCTTAACTACATTCAAATCTATTCAGCTTCTCCCGACTAGAAAAATAGACAAAAAGTAAGGCCTGTACTCATCCAGCTTTTCATGCACTATCCAAAGGTGGCATAGATCACGTGATAAAAAAAATGCGTGTAGTAGGAACTACAGAGGGTCTTACTAAAGTAAAGACCACCACGCGCCCTTTTGTCATTTGAACATTCTACTGCTGATATTCTCAACAGCTGCAGATTGTGAGGCTGGTTCCTGCCGGCCTTTCTGTGGGAGCAAGCCACTTGTCTGCTTCAAGGAGGGTCCCTTCCACTCTGATTAGATGCTTGCCTAGGTATGGCCACTTCCCTGTAATGTAACATATGTCTCCGACACTGTAGAAAGAAAGATGTTATGAAGGCAGGAATTGTTATGGGAATGCTCAATGGCAAGCTACATTGATTTTACATTATAACATTTCACAGCAGAATGGGACGAACACTGCCCTCTCATGCACCTGAAAACAGGTTCTGCACTGATTCTCCTGAAAGCTGCCCGTTGCACATCAAGCAGCAGAAATGAGCACAGGATATTTCTGAAACATTACGGCACTTGCTACACTGCTCAACCGCAGCAAATCAGCTGCAACAATTCTCGAGTAACGTGTACAAAAGGACTCCAAGCTTCCTGGCAGGAGGTTACATTCCTTATCCCGTCTCCTGTCTCTGTATCACTTTTATTCATTTCCCAGCCAAATAAAAGAAATTATCAGAAAATATTAATACAAAAGGGAAAATCCGTCGTGCCACAGTATATAGAGGAAAAATGAATTTGCCCTTTGCATAGTTAAAGTAAAAAATAAAACCAGAATGAGCTACGCCTCAATGGGCCATTGAATATGACATTGATGCCAGAGCAAGAAAGAAGAGGACACTGTTGAGTCTTGAAGAATAAGAATTAGGGATTTTTAAAATGGAATATAGTCCTTCCCAGGTCTCATCTTGTATTTTAGGAGATAAGAATTTGGGGAGCGGAGAGCTCATAACCACAGAACTCTGCAAGGCATTTTATTTAGTGTCCTGTGACATGCTAATCAAACAGCCAGTGCTACACAGTATAATTTTATGAATACTTTATCAGGAAAAAAGAAGGAGCTAACTGAGAAATACCTAACAAGAGACAGAGATTTATAGAAATCTCACAGAATAGTAGGGAACTTTCTTTCCTTAAGAGAATTGACAGGAAAAGACTGCAAAATTGCTTTGCTTCACATTATTAATTTTTTTCCAAGGACCTGGACTGCTGTAATCAATTCAGAGGAAACAAAAATCAGCAAAAGGACAAATGACAACAGAGGTATTGGCGTGGTATAGGGCAGGTAGGTGAGGGCATGGCTGCTAGCACGTGGGAGGTCCCTTAGCCCATACTTGGCCTGATCAGAGCAGTAGAGCGTAGGGAGCGGACTGGATGACAGCTGCTTGTGGTGTTGGCTGGGAAATCTGCTCATTTCGTGTAAGGGAACACAAAATGAAAGGTCCAGCACAAAGAGGAAAGAGTCCCACACCAGAATGGGCCATTCAAACAACAGGTATTTTCACACTAAGTCATCTGGCTAACAAGCAACACCAGACAACCCTTGTGGGACAGCACAAGGGGCCCAGCAGCAGCTCCCAGTGTCATGCTGTGTCAAAAGGATGGGTGAAGGGGAAAGCTGTGATAAGTGGTAGCAAGCTGAAATTACACCTGACTGTGACTTCAGTGAAACTAGCATTCAGATTACACAACCATTGCCACTATTTGTGTTTTTAAAAGAGCTTTGAGAATCGAAGATGAACAAGAGCCACAAAATCAGTCTGTAGTTAGGGAAAAAAAGGTTTTAAATAATTCAAAATGTCACTTCATCAGAATTGAGAAAGGCAACTTGCATACAGTACAACTGTCTTTATTGTGGAAAAATTAGTGAATACTAATGAAGCTCTGAAACTAAAAGAAAAGGAAAAAAAGTATACTAGTGTTCAGAATCTGATATCAGAAAAATTAAAAACAGAAATTAGACACAGCTTTTGCCTAATGTGTCCCCTTTGGAATACCCTGTACTAGTCAAGTGTAAATTTCCTCAGACACGGATTATTCCGTGTCCAGGTTTAAGACAAATTTTGGGAGGAGACTCCGAAAAGGTATCTCCTCTAAAAGGGAGAATTACAGTCACTCCACCCAGCCAAGGTTCAGAATTAAAATCTTCTTGGAGAGATGTGAAAAAGAACTGTTTATTTGACAAGCAAGGTGCACGCAGGCACAAAGAAAACAAAACAAAAAAACCCCCCAAAACTTGAATAATATTAGACAGTAAACCTTCTCTACCGTGGAGAAAGATGGTGGAATTTTTCAGAGTTTCTCCTTTCTCTAGTTCAACTCCTCCTGAAGGTTCAGCCCGGCTGGCCCGGGGCGTCCGGCAGCTCCTGGCGAGGATCCTGCCAGCTTTCTCCCCAGAGATGGGCTGATTGTNAGAAAGAAAGGAAGGAAGGAAGAAAGAAAGGAAGGAAGGAAGGAAGAAAGAAAGGAAGGAAGGAAGGAAGGAAGGAAGGAAGAAAGAAAGGAAGAAAGAAAGGAAGAAAGAAAGAAAGAAAGAAAGAAAGAAAACAAAAACCAGAGCATAAAAATAACCCCAGGACATTCCGATCAAGAGAGCCAGGAGGTGATGGAACAGAATGAGGTGCACCATGGGGTCATTTTACAGCATGGGCTCACCACGGTGTGGGGGTCCGGCTCTTGGTTGCAGTAAGTCTGACGAAACTGGTGCACAAGGCACAGCCCTGATTCTCACGCAGGAGGTGGGAACAGTGGAGTGGATTTATTGTGCACACAAAAGCATCTGTATCATACTCCACACAGACTCACAGATCTGCGTAATAGGGTGCACAGGACATCAGCCAGTGTGATCCAGTGCTTCCAGCTTTCATTAAACTCTACAGATCTATGATAAATGTAGCCTAAACAATGGCAAACTGTTTACTGCCACAGGCGAGATCTATGGACCTATTTAGGGGAGGGTAATCACAACTCAAATATTTGAAACATTATTCAGGTTTACCCTCTTAATCAAACCTTATAAGTCAAAACATAATTCATTTGGGGTTACCAGTGATTAGTTGAGTCAGTTCTGTTGGCATGCAGTGCTCCAGGGCCTTACCCCATAAAATTTACTCAGTTGCTAGTTTATGCTGCTCGTTCCTGTAGTATATATTCTTTGTTTCAGTAGTTTCGGACATGCTAGGTTGAGTTGTTCATTTTCCTAATCCAGGTTTCTTGATTTGGGCAAGTAATTGTTCACTTATATGTTCTCCTATTTTCTCCTATGATTACCTCAAAGAGAATTAAAGGATGTTAATAATGTTTCCTGCTCCAGTTAAGCAATGCAGATGTTGGTACTGGTGTTTAATTCTTCTTTGTGCCTTCTGGTGTTTCATATAAAAGATTTTCACTGTATATGGAACACAAAATAAGTCACTTTCCCTCAACACTTTCTGGGAAATTATGTTTCTCTTGAATACTATGATCAATGTCACTTAGACTTCTACCCAGATTTTTGCACAGAAAAATAAAAGTAATTTCTGCCTGTTTTTAAGAGCAATTCACATTAAATCCATGCAGTCATTTATCCATCAGCCACTGAATCTTATGTTTAGATTTTTATGGTGTTCTAGGACTGAAACATAATCTTGGTTTCCAAATCCATAAACCTTTGAATCTTTGATTCCACAATCACAATCATTCATGCACTACCACTGAAAGTGGTAATATAACTTAGAAGTGTAATGTAATTTAATGAACATGCTTTCACACCAGGAAAACCTTGCTGCTTTCTATTCTCACCATCTGAGTGAAACCAGAGTTGGAAAAACTGAGAAATTACATTATTTCCTTTTCTGCTGAATTAGAAAAGCACTTGAAAAACTTGAAGATGATTGAAATTACTTAATGACCCTACCTATGAACTACAGTGAGAGAATTATCAACAGACACACTACAGGCACTAATTTTAAGAAAGAAAATGTTAAAAAAGACACATTGAAGGAGCAGAAAATGTGACTTGAGGTCAAAATGAACTTTCTGCAATGAGCAATTAAAAGGCATACTTGAATGACCTAGCAGGAAGAAATTTATCAGAATTTACATTTACAGTACCTTAAATATTCATTTCAGTGTCCGTTTCTGACACATTTTTATTTCAGCAATATTTTAACACTTTTCAGTTGCCTGCCACTAGTGAATAGCCCTGGGTTGGTTACAAGTGCCCAAACTCTTGTCAGACAGAATGATCCGACCTTCTTCAGTTCAAATGCTGTAGTCTATGCTGTTCTAAACCCTTGAGGTATCATGGAAGTTTATACCCCAGGGCCTGAAAATGGCTGTGTGTTTGCCAGATGTAAGTGCTGGTGAGCCTGAGGGCTTTCTAAATGCTCTTGCAAGACCTTCAAGATGTCTCTCTTAAATGGTCAAATATTACATACAATGGGCATATGTAAAATTGATCCAAGAGATCAGAAACGGTAGGTATTTTCAAAATACAACAACTTTCATAGGTGTCCCTTGCAAAAAAGAGAAGTATTGTCATGAGCAGTAGCTGCTCAATGATGAAGACTGAAATTTAGACAGAAAATTGCATTTATATTGAGCATTAGGCCGTCAGGGACCCAGGTACCTTCTGTCTGGTGGAAGCTGCATCCATGCTGCAAAAAGGGGACTGAACAGAAAAAGGTCCACAGGAAGCAGTGTGTGCAGAGACAGTGACATTAGCAAACACGAAGCTTATGACTTAGCATGCCCTCTCTCACAGTCTGGTATCTAATTCCTTAAAAGAAGAAGGCATCTACTTTTACTGAAGAGTCCTTATTTTTTCAAGAGCTAAGTGCCTAACCATTCCCTATAAAGCACAGGAGGAGGAAACAGGGACTGAAGGAACCACAGCTCCTTGCAAAGCCCAGGTAGGACAGCAGCAACCACCAGAACTCAGTAACTAGAGTCCTGATGGGCCATGTGGCTTTAAACCTCCACAGAGGATAAAGAGGTAAGGGAACCAGAGCTTCCAACACAGCAGATGATCTCTCCAATACTGTCCCATTATTTAAAATAGAGGATACTTTCTCCATCTTCTCCTTTGTCAGCAGCATTTTACCTGATGATCCAAGTACGTTTTCTAATAACCACTGGATTGGGCTCCCTGAACACTCAGCACAACAATGTCTCCCCCCAGACTCTATTACATCTTAGAAATCTGTTTAGCACTCTTAAGATACATATTTGTGGGGATTCAAATATAATTAAGAGCAGGTATATAACCACTTTTGATAACTAATGTAGTGAGACATAAATGCAAAAGCTTTGTTATGGATCTACAGTCTCTCAGTCATGAAAATTTGAGACACATTCAAAGTATGCCCTTTTTAATATTTTCAAATTCTGCACTCTCTTGGTTGTTAAGGTGTGAGGGTTTTTGTGGTTTTATTTTACTTTATTTTGGTTGCAGTCATTGAAAGGGTTTTCTCCCATAAAAGCTGGAAAATAGCATGAGAAAGACACTCTCTGAATGAAATAGTTCATAATTATCTTTATCATTTTTTAACTACTTCGGGTTTCTTATGTGCTACATCAAACTAAATCATGATGTGTTTCACTACCAGCAGCACATAATTAGAGCAGGTTGACATTCATGAGTCCATTTCGCTGGTGTTCACAGACGTGAATGGCCAATTGTCTGAAGAGCCATTTTTCTCACATAAGTATTAAATAGATAATTATATTACTCTGGAGATAACAGTGAAAGGTGCAATATATCTTCCTGGAGAGGAAAAAGATCTTTCAACCAAAGCTTTCAAGACAATATCCTGAACAACGTCAAACTGAATTTAATAATTTAATTCTTTAATTTAGGATTCAATTTTGCTCTCACTCTATAACTGGGAGCTTTGTTAGTATGCTTAATGGAGAAGTAATAAAAGGTTAGAAGGAAAATACTCAATAGAAATCAATACTGAAACAGATGCTCAGAACAACATACAGAGCTCCCCTGAAGAGTGGCCACAGATCAGAAGACCCAACTGTCCTCCCAGTGACGGCTCCATGCTGCTCGTCGAATTCCCTCTCTCCATTCTCATTTCCTTGGCTGCCAAAAAGGTTGCTAAATATCTTCTTTAAATACAGGCTACTAAACACAGTCAAAGAAACGCAGTTGAGAGATTTGGCTTTTAAAACCCAACTTGCTTGAGCAGGCTGTCAAAATTAACGACTGAAAACACTGAACCACGTTTCTTTAAGGATGCTTTAGTATGATGCACTGGGGTTTAAAAATCAAACCACATGTGATACATGCATATACTGTGACTCTGTGCCACTGTTTACAAGAAACTCTATTTGTTCATTGTGATGAAATCACATATAGAGGTATTTCTAAAAGAACAGGCAGAATTGATCTGGAAATAATGGTCTCATTTTCAAGGTCAGAGATTTGGAAAACCTTCTGTCAGTTTGAAGGAAGCAAACAGGAAGGACATAATTGTTGTGATGGAGAAAGTAACCCAGTGGTAGCAATGCCCTGGCGGAGTTAAATTATGTGGAGGACTGAAGAGTTCTTAAGAGAATGACCCTCCATATCCTGAATAGTCTTTCCATCTGAACATAGTAAGAAAAAATGGATCAATAAATTGCATGACGAAGGGTTTAATTCTGAATAGTCATTGTACGAAAAGGCAGGATATTTGAGGAGCCCAGCAAAGGTCGCTGTGGACTTATAATGAGCCACCATTTCATTTTTTTCGAAGAGCATGGGCCAAAATCTGCAGAAACAAAACGTCAGTGTAACAAGACAGTGACTCCATATCTTAATAGATGCACTCATGACAGCATCAGTGCCATTTTTCAACACAGGCATGGAAGCTGTCAGCATGGAAAGAAAAAAGGAGCTGACCAAAGGCCAGCCAGATGAGAAGGAACAATGTAGATAGTCAAATGGAAACCTGAAGAACAGAGGGCAAACAGCAGTGATGGCTAATAGAGTGATCTCAAGACACAAAAAACAGGGGGATATCATCAGTTACCTCATTCACTATGTCCTGGACGAGTAAGAAGAATCAAAGAGCTCCAGAGACACCAAGAGAAACTCCAGTGGTCTCAAGATAAAAAATGGCTCCTCCTCCAAATCCTCCACCAGCCTCATGGCTGCAATACTTCCTGAGCATAGCAGAGGTTGCTCTGGAGTAGCCTCAGTTAGGTATCCTCTCATGTCTTTATCCTGGTGTACATCAATATTAATTCAGCAGAAGTCACGCAGTTAGACTGGGTAGGAATGTTAGGAAGAGCTCCATTGTCATGCCAGGGAAATCTCTTTGCCATAATTCCAACTACATGAGTTATGAGACTTCAATAGCTATTTTCATGTCATTTCTATTTGAAATTAGATAGAGCTCCTCATTTCTTGTTATTAAACAGCTTCATTAAGGCTGTTGTCAAAACCAGGTCCTGGCATTGAAAGAAGTCTTAATTACTTCTGGAAACCTGTAGCAGGAACTATATACTGGTTTTTGAAATCATCTTTGTCACTTCCCTTTCTTTCCCTGGATTAATACTTTTGTTTCTTCACTCTCCAATGGGCTAACATCTTCTGCTGTTGGCTTCAGGAGTATCCAGGTGGACATTGCTGGCCTTGGACTGTATTCCGTTCCATGTTCATTCTTTCTGCTGGCACCAGTCCCTGGTGTGCGCCTCAGCAATTCTGAACAGAATCTAGATTTTAAATTTGCTCAGACTGATGAACACAGAGCAACACATTGAGGATGCAAAATAAATGGTTGGCATGGGGAGCAACTCTGTATGAAATCACCTCTTACACTCATGCCCAGCTACCTCCAGAGCCTGGTGTGTGTGAGGTGTTGCTTCTCTCCTTCATTTGTCCCCTTCCTCTGCTGCCAGCCTAAGGTTGTGCAAGGAGGAAACCATGAGTACATTTACTTACCATCTAAATAGAGATGGCATCCATTCATATGATTTTGATTTTTTTTCTTCCTACTGAGATTTTCCTGAGGTCAGTTCTTAGGGACAATGCAGTCTCTGTTTTAACTATGTACAGAAGTAGACACACAGACACTCCTGATACACATCTTCTGACTCGACACAAGCAGTTTGTACTGAAATGAGGTTTGTAATTCATGGGTGAAGACACGATCTCAATTTTAGAATTAGAAAAAGGGCAGCTGGAGTCTTTTCACTGCAGAAGATTTTTCAGGGGAACAGCCTTCAATTAGTCAAGAGAAAGGTCTATGTTGGATTAAAACAAAATATATTCTCTTATCAACAATCATGTAAAGATAATCAGTGACTGTTTTACTAAAACCCAAAATAGTGGAGGACACAAAGAAAGCTCACAGAAAGTCATTATGAAAAGTTAGGGATCAAGAGCTGAAACACCTGTAATGAAAAACATTGTATAAAACCAAAAGTGGACTATATTAGGGAGCTCTTAGTAACATAGCACTTATAGGAACTAGATTTTAATTAGCCATAATAGAAGGCACCAGAGAGTAAGAATATGAGAAATCATTAGCATAAGCCACCTCACACACGTTGCATCTTACTATTTTTGTGCTGCTACAGAAATAATTAGGTAACTTTTGCAGATCTAGAGCATTCCTTTTTTACAAGATCCCACTAAATCCCATACAAAGTTTACAGAATACAGCTAACAATACCTGCACAGAGCTAGAAAATTAATATGAAAAATGGCATAGGAAGAAACATCACAGAAAGCTTGTGCACTGAGAACATGGCAAATGTAGAGAAAAAGCACCATCAGAATCATGAAAATCTTACAAAAAAAGAGTGTTTGGTAACACAACATCTGCAGTGTTATTTTAAGATGACATGGGGAATAATATATTTCCAAAATGTTATGAACACTCCAAATATAAATTGCAATGGTTAGGTAGGTGTTAACTGAAATACTTTCTTTTGTACCTCACAGCCAGATAAAAGGGATCAATCAAGAAAACTTGTTTCTTTTGCAGAGCATGAATAAGCACAGCCTGCTTACTGGACTTTATCTGTTAACTAAAATAGAAGTGCATGAATTGAGATGAAGCTGTTTTCCCTCCTTTAAGAAAGATGTGGGATGGATAGTGACAGAAGGGGTCTTTCCTTCTACTCTGCATTCCCACCAACCTCTATACTGAAGGCCAAAGGGGAAAAAAAATCCAAAATCAAAACATTAATAAGCAGGTCTAAAGACAGCAAAGGTTTTGACAAAACAGAAAGAGGTTGTTTTATCAGTGTCATTTGAAAATCAGTGCTTCACAGAACCCAGTACAAGACAGTCATCTCCACCAAGTAAAGTTTAGCAGGAACATTGTGACTGAATCATCTCAATCTTTCCTGGATTTTTGTTTTAATAACAGGTATTGAGACAGGACTAAGTGATCAAAGGTAGAAAAAAAAGTATGTTACAGAAATACTACATCCTTTCCTGCAGTGACGGTCTGATCCTTCACCACTGGTGAGGAGAGAAGAGTAGGATGGTGCTACCAAGGCACCACCATTTCAGAAAAATAAGTGAATCTTAATAAACACTTTTTTTTTTTTCCATGTTTGAACGATCTCATTTCAGTTATTTCATTATGATTATTTTTAACTTTAACATTGTAAAACAGAGACAACCTGCCACGGTGTCTTATTTTATATGAAATTAGATGTCTAAAACACAAGTAAAAGCAAACCCAAACAGATGTAATGAACAGTAATTGGTGTTCTCTGTTTTAGCTTGTACTGACTACATGTTGGGTACAAAGCCTTATAGTAATGTGTCTACACAATAATAAAAAGTGTGACTACAGCTAATGTAGAAACTGGCAAACCAGCTCTGCACTGTCTACGTGGGGCGGTAGCCGTGCAGACACAGCACCGAGGCACGGTGCAGCTTTGAGCTGAGTATTTACACAGATTTGGAGAGCTTGCAGCTTCGACTGCACTTCATGCAGCAGCAGCAGCAGCAGCAGCAGCAGCAGCAGCACAGCTGGAAGCACCTGAGGCAGCAAGCTCACAGCTGGGACATTTTTACACAAATTGCCCAGAGACTTCTGGCGTTCTGTAGCATTGCCATTCACATACAGCTTCAGGATTTGTATTCCTTTTGCGTGGTTTTGCTTGAATGTGGAAAATAAGAGATCATGTGGCCCATCTCAAGGCAAGATAACTAGAACATTTAAAACTCAAATATTTTTTAAGAAGAAATATGACATGAAGGAGTTAAACACCAATTTTATTAGTCTGGAAAAAAGAACAAAAATCCCAAAATCCCTGAGCAAGAAAAAACTGTAAATAATTTGCATCTTGCTGTTCCTGTTCTGCTTCCTTCTGTGTTTAATTTCTTAAAGTACCATATCCCAGACATCAATCACATAACACAGGAATCTGAAATTGTGTGCACATGTAAACCATAGACAAGACACAAGACTTTTAACTGAACGTTCAAAAGGTGTGATAGTAGCTGTTGCTATTACTTTGATTAAACAAAATACACATTTCCAGCCATCTGCAATGAGTTTTCACAGGGGGGAAAAAAGGTAAAACAGACAGTATTTGAAGGACAGCCCCTAGACAAAAGAGAGTAACATTGGTATTCAGTTAATTTTGCAATTCTGGTGGAAATACACATTCCTTGACACAAGTTCCGTAGCAATTTTTCAATAGGTATTACCCCTTAATTTTACTAGGCGGAAAGACAAAGGGATTATCTTTCATGTTGTCTACCAAAGAAAACAAAAAAATTACTGGACAGGAATCAAACTGAAAATGTACTGTATTTTGATGTTTTAACCCCATCAACTTCTTCATACTTGATTGTCGTATTTGTTTTTAAGTATCTGCCCATCTATTTTTGTTCA
The DNA here is from genome assembly GCA_013400735.1 of Pomatostomus ruficeps. Taxonomy (NCBI): domain Eukaryota; kingdom Metazoa; phylum Chordata; class Aves; order Passeriformes; family Timaliidae; genus Pomatostomus; species Pomatostomus ruficeps. The sequence goes on from VYZT01041230.1 coordinate 17,677, forward strand.
CATTCCAAGATGTTTCAAGTGAAAGACACCTTAGGTTAAAACCCCTGAAGTTTCTCTATATACAGGCAAAATTAAAAACCTCCAGGATAAATTACTGTCTAATTCTTACACAATGCAATCCTGGTTTTCAGCCAACCAGGGCCATTTTTCACCAGTTGTTCCTGAGACACTACCTTCACAAAAATACAATATTACTAAGTGGACAGCATATTTTATATCATGTGTCACAAAAAAATATATCTTGTCAGTGTAAAACACCTCTATGCACACTCTCTTTCCGTGGATGATTGTAAAGGAAGGTAAACACTTCAAAGACAAAAGAATTAAAGTATTCTGGAGGGAACAGGAGACAAAGACAAGCAGGGAGTAAGTAGACATTAAAATATTAAAAAGTAGCAATTTAAACTGATTACAGTCTCAAAGTCCCAACCTGTTTCCTTAGTAGCTGAATGAGACCTGTTAGCTATTTTTAACCTAATTCCTAGGGTGAGAAATTAAACAGAGATATTCAGTAGTTCAAGCTTATTTTATATATGAGCAAAAGTAAGTTGAAATTGGATGACGGCTTAGGAAGTGGCACTGAGAACTGAGTTTTTGGCAGCAACAAGAAAAATATGAATCATTCACAGAACATAACAGAAAAAGAAGAGCAAAGGTCAAAAATACAATGGTGACATGCAAAATTTCAGATGGTCAAAAAAAGATTTCAGCTGTTTGCCAGTGTTCTTTCATGGCATTTTATTTCACACTGGGAAGATTATTTGCATAACCTCTCATTCAAAAACTTTTACAGAAAGAAGATTCTGTAATAGAATATGTAAAAAGTCATTAATGCATTCACCAACAGAAACAAGATAGTCCAGGATCTATATTATTCTTATTATTCTGTTAACAAAGAAAACTTCAGATAGCTAAAAGTATTGTGCTTAACAAGGTACGTCTCTAAAGTCAGTGTGTGAGAATTACTTACTCTGGCTTCTCATGGAACACAAGAAAGGCTGGGGGCTGCAACACTCTGCCAGGGTGAGTCGGAAAGAAAACACCTCATGTATGAAAGGTAAGGGACTAAAAAGATATCAGTACCTCTGGGTTTCATCTACATTGTTCAGATGCTGAGTCCACCAACCAAGAAACAACATGGCTCAGCTTTGTAGAGTTCCAGTCAACCTTCTATCAGTGTAGGAAGGATATTTACAGGCTGCCATGAGTAACCAAACTGCAGAACAATTGCAGAGAAAACCACATGTCTTTGCTGGATTTTACGGAGCATGAAAACACCTAAGAATTCTCTGCTAATTTGTGATATATCAAATCTATTTAACAGAGCTAGAGTTTTTTGGTTTGATTTTGATTTTAGTGGGTTTTTAAGATTTGTGAAAGACTGCTTATGCAGGAGCCAGGAGGTTGCTATGGGATAGACGTGTCTCTTGTTAACACTCAACCTAGCACTCCTAGTTAGTGTTTCAGTAAGACCAGGGACCTCTGTGTAAACTTACATGTCTCCCTTTAGATCTATTGACTTGGCTAACAGTTTGATTTTTCAGTGCAACGTGTTGCAGTAATCACACTTGGCAATCACAAACATGGATTAGCATAGCCAAGCGTGGGAAGACGGTGTGCAGTTTCCTGTCCAACCTCAGGCAAAAGGGACATTTTGCACAGCTGGCATTGTGCATGTTTGCAAAAGCAACATAAACATGCAAAAGGCCCCTCAAGGTTTCTATCTTGACACATCACAAAGTTGAGTCTAGTTGAAGTGCTACCTTTTGCCAACTGAAACGGAACCTTATTGTGGAAAGATAAACACCACCACATAGCAAGAAACCCACAACATTCAGTCTAGCAGCAAACTAGAAGTTGTGTCAAAAGCTAGATCAATATCTGCTGCTACAACTGTATTTCCTAGAAAAGTGAATAAAAGCATGATGAGAAATGCTGAACTGCCTGCAGATTTCCTTTTTGAAAATCATTCCTTTTACTCTCTCATCACTAAGTAACTTCTGCCCTACCAAATCAGAAAGCACCACTGGTAGAAGATCTTCTACACTAAGGATGTAGTTTTCACAGATGGTACAGTGGATTTACTGGCAATATTTTACCGAGGCAAGAAGAAATAACTGTAATTCTAGTAAGACTGAGGGTGACTTACCCTCTTCCTTGATAAGACAACTGCTGTTTGAGCCTGCCATTCTTGCTTTCTCCCTCTGACCTATAATCAAAATCTTATTTTCAAAAAGAAGTTTAAAAAGTCTCATCTGAAATTTGACTGCTATATAGCCAACCTTTCCATAATGAAAGAACATAGGTTTTATCCGTAGTTATTTCTCTACAGAGCCAAGCATGATGTATGCACGAGTAGCCAGTCAATACTGGATGCTTTAAAGAAAGGCATAAAAACTAAAGCTGATCAATGATTTTTCATCAAAACATATTCTAGGAGAAAAATGGGATTTTTGGTAAGGTATCTTCTAGGTGTCAGCTGAAAAATACAGCAATGCTTTCACTAACAATGGTAAATACAAAGTGGTAGCTTTATTCGGGGAAGTAAAGGTGAGGGAAAGGTAATTAGACAAAAGAGCAACAACAAACGCTGGAGATACGTTTTCAGAGAACCAATGGAAAGGGGGAGGAAAACCTTTGGAAACTCTCCCAGGACAAATGTGGGTTTCTTTCTGGAACAGTCCTTGACAAAACCCATCATGCAATTATGGGTTTGCACCATGACTCCTGACAGGCAGAAGTCATGGTGCAAACTGTTTGTCAGTAAAAGAGCCTAGGTGCAGTATTTGTAATAAAATTTTTGAAACCCTACGCTTAACCCACTTTCTCAGCTCCGTTGTTCCTATACGTTAGTGTGCCATAAAGAACAGAACCCCTTCATGCACTGGGAACTAATGCCAAAGAGTGTGTGATTTCACTAACCCACATTCTGAAATGGAAAGCACTTAGTGAATTACTCAGGTCCTTAGAAAGATCAGCTTCGGGTTTTACCCGCTGAGACAATTCACTTGTGACAGTCTCTAAGTCCTTATCCAGTCTAAATCCTTATCAATTACATAGCAAGCAACATACACATTATTTTTCCATTAATCTCTTTTCTAAGGGCTTTGGATTTTTTTTTTCAGGAAATTTTAATATTTTCTTCTGCTTGTTTCTCCATAGACATGCCACTAGGCAATGCTTATCAAGGATATGCACTACCAAAGTATCCTCTTAAATCAGGGTCACTTTATCTGTGATATTCTACACAATCAGATAGCTCTGATAAGATAATCTACCCAATTATCACCCTTTAACACCTTCTCAATTGCCTTTTGGCTGCCAGGTTCTACAGCATAGCATTGTTGATATCTCATGCAAGAAGAGTAAGTGGGCAGATTGGGACAACTCTCACCAGCAGTGGCATTGTCAGCCAGATGTGTAGCCAACTCCACCACAAATGTGCTGTTAAAGTTTTCAGTAACCAGTGTCCTTTGCTTTTTCTAGGCTGCTGTAACAGATCTTTACAGAGAAGCTCTCCAAAGAGAAACTTCTGAGGTCTGCAGTGGGTTTAGGATCAGGCTTAATCAACCCTAGGCAATAAATTACCCTCTAATTCTGCATTTATTTCACATATGAGAAGCAAGGATAATCATAACTTATGGGAATAGGATTGTCACTTATTTTCTTTGATTTTTTTAGTTTGTTTGTTTGTTTTTGAAAGCTTGTGAAGTTCCATATGCAAAATTCAGTGTGGACACAACCATGAGGTCCGAATTCCTGCTTTATTCCTGGGTGATAAAGAGACAGAGAAGAGATAATGAGCACACTCACAGGATAACTGAGGCTGGAAGAAAGGTCCAGCTTCCTTCACAAATCAAGGCTAGCATTGAAGTCGCATCAGGTATCTCTGAGTTTTGAAAATTTCCATGGTCGCAGACTCCACAGCCCCTCTGCACAACCTGGTCCAATATCTGACTATCCCCATGAAAGAAAACAAAACACAAACCAAGCTTATATCCAGTCAGTTAGTCCCATTTCATTCATTAAGCACTGTCCTCCATTCTCACAGCATGGGCCTCAGTTAAAAAAACAAACAAACAAACAAGAAAAGGCTTTTCAAAGAAATGAAAAGTCATTTTTAAAGGATGGAAAAGTCAAGGAATAAAGTCTTGTCATCTTCTTGTGTGTTCTCATGAATACTTGTTTAAGGCTACACCATATTTTGCATTTATTCTTCATTTTCAACAACTCCCTAAAGTGGCACATGACATCTCCCTTCTCCTGGCTCTCCTGTGATCTGTCTGCTTTCCCAGTAATCATTTGTTCTCTAAGTTTTCTACCCTCTATCTAAGTTCTAAGCAAACTTAATTAAGCATTTGTTAAGGAACAGCCAGACAGGAAGCCTTTAAACAGTGAATAGTGCCGGTTCAGCTTATCACCATTTCTATTTTCATGTAAACCTTCTGAAAAGCATGTCCAGTCCCTATGCTTCAACTTCCTGTGAGAAGGCAAGAGAGAACACAGAGGGCCCATAAAACTGCTGTCTTTCAGGTAGAGCTGAAGGGTGCAGTCTCCCTGTTTCTCTTTGATACCATAACCTGAACCATGAGCCACTCTTTCTTTGTCCCCATTCCATGAACAAGTCTTCTGTAGGCCTTGCATGTATTTCTGTGTAGAGATTTACAAGGTATAGAAGTAGTAAGTCAGGGAACTGGACTGCTCCTAATGTCCCTTCAAAACAAGAAAATGGAAAAGCTCAGTTACAGAGGCTGACTACTGCTCTTACTGCTAGTTACACAGACTGTTTAAACATCCTAAATACTCTTCTCAAATATCAAAGAAAAAAACCCCAACCCTTTTATTGTTATTCCATTTCACGTATGTTCTCATCTGTGTTAGCCTCTTTTAGTGCCCTGATTTTCTTTGGTCTTCAAACTCATCTTCATTCCCATCTCCTTTTTCAAAAAGGGTAGTGTGAAACCTAGCTCAGCTTTGGTGTCTGAACTCCTTTTATTTGCCTAAATAGTGTTAAAGGGGAAAAAAAGTAAAAGATGTTCAATAAGTAGTTTCTTTGCTGCCTTTAGTACACCTTTCCTTTTAATTTTCTTCTAATATTTTTGGTTCATTATCTTCTATAGTATTCACTTTTTCTTTCTCTCAAAGGTGCCTGATCTTTCCCAATATAATATCATTTTCCCTTTTACAGTATCCTCTATTGCTTACAAGAGTGTCTTTTGATGTCTCAGACCTTTTCTCTACAAGTTCACCTTTCATTCTGCTTTTTAGGACTATTCAGCCAACAAAAGGCCAAGCCCCTGTTATTATAAGCAAAAAACTTTAAAAGCTTCATTTTCTGTTTGAATTACATTTTCTGTGGGAAATATAAAGAAATATTTCAGATAACTAGTCATAGACTAGACTAGATCTAACACATCTTTGTGTATGCATAACATGTACTTACAGAAGCATATAAATATATGCAATATCAGACACAGCCATGTGGTTTTACATCCAGGTGGCCAAACGACTGGGAAGGCTGAGGCCAGAATGAAGATAAACTCCAGTTTTCCTGAAGTCATAAGCAAAGGCATGCATTTATTTTCATTTCGTGAGGCCCTGGCACTACTTTATTGCCCAAGACATCGCTAGAAATATATCCATTGAGACAGCAGACTTTCTATGTGTTTCTGCCATCACTGTCTCGAACGAGCAAGGCCTCTGAATCCACTGCTGAACATGGACCTACACAGCAAACTCAGGACTGTAGATTTTATATCAAAAGAAATACGGCTCCACTGTTTATTTTAAGTGCCACACACTACAACTTAACAGCTAGTTAAGAATTAATAAAAAAGAAAATCAATTACAAACATATTTCTTTGCAGTTAATATTTTTTTTTTTTTTTACAATGAGACTATGTACTCCGCATAGTTTTTAAGTACTGGACATTACAGAGAATAACCCTAATTATTTTTACATATATTTACAAATTTCTCTTTCATGCTTACATGAAAGGCAAACATTCAAAGAACTTTGAAAGGATCTTATCCAGTGACTATTTTAAAAATAAAATACATAAAGAGTCCAGAAATAGAAAACTGAAAGGATCTTATGCATGGTGGTTGGAGCCCAAAGATCCACATTGTCCAATCAACTACCTGAAGTATTGCACTATGTCCCCCCATGCCTTCTGGTACAGTTAGAGGAATTTTTTAATTCCTTCCTCCTCCAGCGGCCCAGCTTGTCAGGAGAAGTGGAAAATGCCTGCATTCAGTGCAGGTGGCAGCCTAGCATCCAGGGCAAGCTCTGACGGTTGGGCAGCACCCTCAAGATAAGGAGAAAAGCAGAGGCTGTGATGCCTTAAGTGCTGGTAAAAATAAGAAGCAGACACAGCAGTATAGGAAAAGGGTTTTACCTTGGTTTAATAAGATCCTGGTGTACACCTCCCTTGGAGCCCCAGGGTGTACCCCCGTACACAACTTTTATGGACTTTACAAATTAGCATATCTACCTAAAATCCCCCAATGAGTAACTTAACAAGTGAGGTAACTATCCCCCTATTCCCCCCCTAAATGAAACTACAGCCTAGCTCAAAAACGTTCCAGAGAACAGACTCTTCAAGGTTGGAGCCTGTAGTTTTGAGATAGTAGGAATGTTTTGTCTTCCCCCCTCAGAGAACCCCCAAGCTAAACTAAATATCAGACTACAAAACCATAAACATGCAGCAGTAAGGATACAGGGTATAAGGGTAAGGGGTACAGGGAAGGAAAAGGGTATAAAAGGTATAAAATGTATGAAAGGGTATAAAAAGGACAAAAACAATCAGGCATCAGCTGTGCCCCCTCTCTCCTGGTTAAGTGCTGTAACCAGTAACTTACTGGTAACAACTGGTAATCTCCTGCTACTGGTAAGCTGTGAGGAAGGGATTAGGCACCGACACGGACGTGGATGGGGCCTCTCTGTGCGTTTGGCAAGCTCAGAAGTCACACCAGGATGGACATTGCTCTGTCCAGTGCTCCAGTCCAGCCAAGGCAGAGAGGCAGCTCTGGCTATGGCACCAACCCTGTTTGCTCCCATCAGCAGAACGTGTCACTGCTCCTGTTAGCTGAGATAGTTCTGGAACTACCTTACCACAAGCAGAGTTTTTTAGATCGCAGTGATAAATTCCAGCACCCCTGGCTCACCTAGATCCTCTTCTAAGTCTTTCCTGTAACACAGAAATAACCTCACAGAGCTAGTATTTTGTTTCACAATGTACACAACATAACTCTAAACACTTTAAAAATTATAAAATAGAAAAGAAATAATGCACAGTAAAGAAAATAAACTCCCAAGATGAAACCTTCACTTTCAATTGTGTCATTACCCCATTTTTCCTAATAAATGTGCTACTGAAGGTTTCAAGAGCACCTAAGCACACTTTGAAATCAAGATGAGTTATATTTTGAATATACTAGTTTTGAATATATATACCTTGAAGAGAGAAATGATAACTGCTATTGGTAGGTCATTCAGTATTACCAATTTTTAACCTTACTAGTGTAAGCTGGGAGAGATGAGACAAAGTTGGTGGCAAGAAATGGCTTTTTCTTGATTATGTTAATGTTTGAGAGCAATCACTGCTCCTCCCCAGAAGTCTAAAAGCATACCATTCAGAGTCCACATGTCTCCAGTATACCCATATGCTTTGTTATTTTTGTTTACCTTTTCTTTCTCCAAGCTTTCTTCCACAAACATTAATAATGTACATTTAGAGGGATAAAGGCAGCTGGGATTTACATTATACACAGTGAATTTATTTATCCAGCCATGCCCTGCTCACAGGCATGGCCAGCAGGTGTGAAGTCTGTAGCAACTCCATTGTTTTGTACAGTTCCATTACAAAGGAAAGTGCATCATGATTTCCCAGCCTAGCACAGGACAGCAACGTGCCGGGTTACCAACATATAAATGAAACCACCAGCGTCTGAGGGTCAGATCAAGTGCTATCTTCCACATCACTCATCTCACTTAACAACTCATCAAGACCACTCTCCAAAGGTTCATCTTAAACGTCTGAAAAGCTGGATGGTCCTCCAGGCTGTGTTTTTATTGCACCTCTTGAAACCTGACAGGCAGGTCTAGCCCCACATCACAGTCTCTGCTGCGGGGTGTTCATCTGGGTCCCTTCCAGCAGCCGACAGAGATGCACACACGCAGAGACACACAAACACACTCAGGGACTGTGCTGTCAGAGGCCGGAGCAGAAGGGGACTCAGGAAGCACAAAAACAACTACAATAGTTAGACACTGATCTGCTGAGCCTGGATCCTCTCCTCTGGAAGTGGCCAGCTGAAGATGTCTGGAGATTGCTTTAAAAAAAGCTCTATATCTATCTCCACAGTAGCCAGACGTGTGCCTTCTGAGTCTGCATCCAGACCAGATTTTCCTCTAGTCACCAACTGAGTTATTCTTTAGGAATTCACAGAATTGCTTTAGAAACCCATTTATGCTTTTAGCCCTCTCAAGATTGCATTGGGAATGAATAATGGTACATTGTGTCAAAAAGTACTTAATTTATTTTTAAATCAAATAGTTCCATTGACTGACTTGAGTCCCTGTATTTTGAGAAACAGTGATTAAATTATTTCACACTCCCATTTTTCATGCCAGTCCTGATTTTATGGCGCTCTGTGATACCCTACCCTTTCCAGGCAGGAAGGTGTGAAGTTTTACCTTGTTCAGAACATATTCCCTGCTGCTGACTGACCTCATTGCAATTAATCTAGATGAGTTATGAAAAGAGCAGTGTAAATGTGATTAAAACTAAACATGAATAATGTTCACACCACAAATTTTGAATTCTAATCCCCTCCAACAGAGCCTTGAATAGTTAAAGTTGACACCCAGGTCTTGCACGCTAACAAACAGCTGGGCTGTCTGCAAGACTTTCAGGCAATCTTGCCAGGGTGGACAGAAGCAGCTCCAATTCCAAAAGGGCTGATTGTATTCACCTCAGCACAGCGCTTTCAGACCAGAGCTGCCTTAGGGCAAAGCAGAGTGCAGATTGCCGAAAAAGCCGGGTAGGCAGATTGCACAGTGCACAAAGGATATTATGGCAGAAAGGCAGAAGCATCCCTGATGTGAAGCGGGGAACAAGGCATGTGGGAAAGGCACGCCTGTGGATACACAGCCAGAGTGTTCCTTTGGAGAGAGAGGGAGCAGAGCTGCAGGCAGCCTGCAAAATCGGACTTCAAGGACCCAGCTCGAGAGCCAGGACCCACAGAAAAAAAAACCAAACCAACCTGCCAGATGTTTTAATAAGAGCAGTATTTTTTTTTTCTAAATTAAAATTCTAGAAAAATATCTTGGTTTTATTTGGCATTTCAATATTTTTCTGTAGTTTGCCCCGAGGAATAATAATAATTCACTTTTTTCATGGGAATACAATTGCTTTTATAACCCAAATAACATAAGGTTAACATTTGTCAAAAGTTTAAAATTCTTTAATAGAAAACAATAAAATTATATCATTATATGTTGTTACTAAGTATCTCTATATTTTAATGAAGATTTCTTTCAAAATACATCTTCCATAAAAATTAGGGGGGAAAGGCATTTATTTTTGAAAGCCCAAATCCATGGTCCTTATTTAACGTGGTTTTGTGATGATTGACTTCAACTGCCTCTTTTTACAATTTTTACCAAAAAAATCCAACCAAAAAACCTACAGAGGCCTCAACAAATATCTAGTTTTGACTAAGTAAACAAGTACATTGAAGCTAAGGGAATCACCTGCATGCAAGATTTAGCTCCTTATGGAAGTGGTGCCAAAGCTGATTTGTCAACACTTGGAAGAACGAGAGAACACAAGGAACAGGACTGCAGTCCAGACGTTCACCGGGGAAATATACAGGTGAAGTGTTGTTTTAAGGGGAAAAAATTGGAATATATTTTTTACCACCAAAAAAAGGAGAAAAAAAGTACTGTAATAGAAGTAATGACAGAGCACCAGGATTTCCTGACTATGAGAAGGTAGGAACATTCAACTGATGCCCAGATAATGCCTTTCAATGTCATGGTTTTGCATCATTAATCACTCCCAAATCAACAGGACACAAAACATCTAATGATCTTCCAGCAATTAATATGGTGATAAGGGATATCATCACTGAAATATTGAAGTTCACCCAGCTAAATGTTTGTTTGCAGTTCAAAATGGAATATTTCTAGATATTGTAGTTGACTAAAACTACCAACCAATAGCGTTTAATATTAACTCTCAAGTCTGGAAAATACTGTGTTCTCTTCAGATTTCATTGGAAATGCCAACAATTCACAGTGCTGTCTTTTTATGGAAACAACCACCAAACTGAAGCAAACAGATGGTGATGTAGAATCCTGTGCACTTACAATTTGAATGGGTCTTTTTGTTATTATTTTGTGGTTTTTTAAAGACTAGAGTAAGCCATTCTGCAACTGGAGAACAAATTCTCACCCTTGATTGAACAGCTTCCTTGAATATCCAGCCTACATCAATACTAAATTCTCCAGATTGTCAATAAAAGGAGTCAAGAGAGTTCCAGACAGGAATCTCCTTTCTGAAGAAATTTTCATAGAATTTTTGGTCTCTCTTCCAGCTCTAAGCTCTTTCCCAAGGAGCAAAGATAATAAAGACTGGTGAGAAAGTTGATTCCCCACTGCATTCTGTGAAGGTGGGCCTTGAAGTTCATCAGGCCAGCATCAGCAGAGTTCCACAACATGCAAAATTTTGCATTCATATTTTAGGTTTATTGGTGTGCATTCATAGCATAGATAGTTTGGTAGTATCTGTACCTGGCCCGTGACACAACTAGAAGTTGTTTTACACTTGTCATCTAGATTTGAGATGGACATTCCCTGTCATATTTGCAATTGTCAAGCATAGCTGTCTAAACTCAGATAGCTGGGAAGTAAAGGTGACGTTCATCAGCTTTTAAAAAAGAAAGGAATTGCAACATATATTGAAAAACCCACACACAAACAAAATGACAAGAAAATGTAATAAAAATACAAGAGCCAACTATCTCCAGGAGGGAAATAACACTCTTCCTGCAGATGCGCTGTCTAATGCCAGGATCTATGGGAAAATCCCAAGGGCCACACAGACGTGGAAAGGCAGAAACATCAGAAGTGTGTCAGCCTATCATGAAGTAAAATCACTCCCAGTGCAGGCCTTCTTGTGACCCACAACCCACTCCCTCCTCTGTTATCTACCCTGGTACTGCTGGTACTGTTGTTATTTTTGTCTGCAAAAAGTCAAGTCATGAACCTCTGAAGCCTGATGCCACAGTCTGGCCACTTTTCTGATAAGAGGACAAGGTTGCTCTCAACTCTTCTATCCAGGGGTGAATAAAGACCAACTTCATGGCACTGGTGAGTCAGACTATTACATCTGTCAAAGAGCTTCACATAGGACGGGTGGCTTGAGGACTTCCAGGGACTACAAGCTTTCTATTCTTTCCGGGTTCCCTTTGTTCTGAAATCACATCCTATCTTGCTTGGTAGAAAATGGGAAGAATAAATGGATAAACTGGAATGGCCTGCCACAGTATCAGAAGCTTTGTCTTCATACTGACGTGTCCAGTTTGGAGGAGTCTGGTCCCTTTTCTTACTGCCAGCAGAAATAGTGAGAGCGTTTCCTCCAAGGAGAAGGAATTTGAGAACAATACATCAGTCACCTCTTCCAAGCTGAATGGCACACAATGAACCCCAACGTAATACAGCTGTAAAGTTTTTGGCAAGGAAGTAGAGCCTCAAAAGTACAAAAGTCAAAGCAAAAATATCAAAGAAGAAGGGAGCTGACTTGCAGAAGGTATAAGAAAGAGCTTGTAACTCGGTGCCGTGTCTTTGATGCAATGGCACTCAGAAGAGATTCTACAGGATGCAGCATTTTTCAGAGTCATGATTTGAAGAACCTGACCTCTCAGCACTTTGAGGGAAAGTTAAATTTCCTTTTCCTAGTGATTGAGCTATTAATGACCTAGCTCAGAATATCTCCAAAGCTTTGGACCTGGGCACACTTTAAGAATAAAAAGTCTTCATGCAGGCAACAGTTCAGAGGCTGGTGATAGATGGCTCCTCTGCAGACAGAGCACAGCTTTTAAGTATGATGTTCCACCTAGATGGTGGGTATATCATCCCGTTTTGCAAACTGCCCTCTCTCTGCTTAAGAATATTTATCTTCTGCTCCTCAAACAGGCTGAGTGAGGAAAAAAGAAGCATTAAGTTGGGAAAGACCTCTGAGATAAGATCTCAGAAGGAGTATAGGCAAAATATCAATTTTATCAATTATTTCAGCTGCTTTATATACTATACAGACCTAAAGCTTATTTTTAAGCTTAGTCTACAGTGAAGACTAAAGTAAAATATTTTCTTTGACTTACCAAACCAAATTTTCTTTCAAAAATGTTTCTGATATAAAATAAGTTTATTAAATTATTTAACAAATATAATTACTTATAATGATTTTCACAGAATATATGCAGAGAAGTCATTAGCTGGTTAGAGGCATCAAAAGCTATCAATTTTTCTAAAGTTTATTTCTAGGTATTCAAACATGTCTTATAATTCTTCTCGGTAGCAATTTCTAAATACTTGGGGAAAAAAAAATCCTTTCAGCAAACATGTCAGTTGTTCTTGAAACAGAATTTTATGTGATTTGATTATACTTGTTACCCCTGTCATACTTTGGTTTTAGTTGCAAAGGCAAGTAATTGTACATGAGGCTCCCTCCCTCCATGGGCTGTGAAAGGAGAACTCATTAACTTCATTGCTGACATAAAGTCACGATGGTTGCCACTCTTACTTCGGAAGGGCTCTTACTTCAGAGTGCTTCTGCTAATAAGTTACTGATTTAAAGACAGACATCTGTCAGAACTTGCTTCCCAAGACAGGGGTAAAACCACTTATCTTCTTCTGTCTCTGTGCTGTTGTCCTGGGGTGATTTTTATGCTCTGTTTTTTTTTTTTTCTCTTTCTTTTTCCTATCGTCTGCTTAAGCCCAGGAGTGGGTCCTGTAACCTTGAGCTCGCAGAGAGAAAACCTGTCATGGTTTGTTTCTATCTCTTTGAGATAAAGCGCGAGTTTTTTGTTTTGTTTTGTTTTGTTTTTTTCTTTCCTTCCAGTAGTCTCTCCGGCTGTGAGTTAGGACAGAGGGGGTTTTTTTTCCCTTTCCCTTTCCCACTGGGATTACAGGTTTGTTTTTTTTTTTCTTTTTTTTGGACTGTTCAGCGTGGGGGTTTTTTCCTATCTGAAAAATCAGACCATCTCCGGAGAAGACAGTTGGCAGGACCCTCACCAGGAGCTGCCGGACACCCCGGGCCAGCCGGGCCAAACCTTCGGGAGAGGTGACATACTAGAGAAAGGAGAGACTCTGATAAATCCATTGTCCTTCTCCACGGTAGAGAAGGTTTACTGTGCAACATTATTCAAGTTTTGTTTTGGTTTGGTTATTTTTGTGTGCCTGCGTGCACCTTGCTTGTTAATAAACAGTTTCTTTTTCACGTCTCTCTAAGAAGGTTTTCATTCCGAACCTTGGCTGGGGGGAGTGTCTGTAATTCTGCCTTTTTAGAGGAGACACCCTTTTGGAGTCTCCTCCCAAAATTTGTCTCAAACTGAAACAGCTGAGCAGCTTCAGAGTTAAAAGGCACAAGAACAGAACAACTGAACATCCTAGAATTACAATTTCAAAGCTATTTATCAACAAGTGCAAATGAAGACACTGGGGTAACTTGTTATTCTTTGCTCTCAATGCCAGTCTTAAAACTTAGAAATTGAACAAACTACTTTGGAATAACAGGCCCTAATTTTAACTTTGTGACTGATTTGCTGGGAACTCAAATCTCTCCGTACTCCAGCTTTCTTTTCTGTAGACTCTATCTGATAGTACATGCCTAATTCTCTGGGCTCCCAGGGTGGAGGAAGAAGGTCTGATTTGAAACTTAACTTTCAACAAGCTGCAAACAATTTACTAAAATTCTCCATTTTCTTGAAGGAAGTCTCTGTAAAATGCAAACTAATGCTGTGTACAGGAGATCTGCATAAACACTCAGACAAGGAATAAATTTAAATGGAGCCCAACTACCTACCCTACACCTACAACCAGTTTCTGTCACAGAGCATTGTAACTGTTTTCTTCCTGTAATCCCTTCTTTCCCCACTCCTTGCAAGCTAAGTTATCTCGAGGATTTGTAGCAGATATAACCTGAGTTCTTTTTGTCACTTGATTTTATAGAAACCATTAGGTGATTTCTGCTGTGCAGAGACTGAGAAAAGCAAGCAAGCAAACAAACAGGAAAGATGGTTTTGTGACAGCTTTTGTGTTTGCAAAACATACCCTGTCACTGCTGAAGCTGCTGAAGACAGACAGTTAAGGTAACTTCAGGCCCAAAATCTTTTTCTAGCAATACCTTTTTTGTTTATTAACAGTAACTGATGGAACACACTGCAGCCAATAAACTGTAACACAGATTTCCTTTTGTGTCTAGTTTAGTTAAAAGTTTAGAAACAAAGCCTTCTGACCAACTGCTGAAATGAAAAAATCGAAGCTAAAACGTCTCTAAAAGCTGGGAAAATAAAAAAAAAACAAACCAAAAACAAAAACAAACCAGCTCTGTCCTCTGAAATCTTATATTAGGTTGTCTCTGACCAGAAATGAAGTGGAGCCATCATAAATGGGGGTTTTTTCCCACTGCTCTGAACAACAAGACATTGAAATCTTCAAAGCGATGTTTTTAATGAACTTACACAAAGATGGAAATAAATCTGAAGCAATTCTTTTGTTATAACTGTTGCAGAAAAATGTGGTATGATGCTCAGAGAACAGTCACTATGAAAATTCAGAAGAATTACGCATGAGTTTCCAGTGAGTGAATGAATTTCCAGTCAGTTCCTGCCCAGAATAAGGGGATTGTTTTCCTTCTTCATATTAAAGAAGAAAAACTGCTCACTGGAGCTGAAGATTTGGGGAGCACAGGGGAGAAAAATTACCCAAGTTAAATGTCATAAGAGATCTTTTGAGGAAAATTATCACAGTAACTAAATCTGGTAATTCTTACCAAATATATGCTGCTTCATATAATTTATTATCCACTTTAATACACAAATTGTTCCCTGCATTAAAGATTTTCCCTGAACTGTGTTTTGCTGTTGCTGTGAAACCAGAGTCAAGCTCTTTTTCTGTGTAAGTATTCCGTGCAGCTGACTCGGCTGTAACCATCCAGTCTCCAGTCTCTCACCATGTCATGAAGCAACCATTGTTTCAGAAAGGAGAGAGGCAAAAGTAACACAGGCTCTCCAGGAGACCTTGTGGTCCAGCAGCTGGAGCTAAGCAGGAGATCAGAAGACACCTAAAATAGCACAAGACACCTAACTCTGGGCACATGGTAGGATCCCCAGACAGAAGCCACTGGTGAAGCATTACATGCACAGGCTTCAAGAACCATGATAAAATAAAGGGTGATCTTGAAAGCATCTTTTAGTCCTGTTCCCTAAAATCTGACATTAGTCTAGTCAATAATATGGTCAATGCACAGTCTTAGTAAAGAGAGCTTGTGAGACATAACACTTGTTTGGCATTATCTGGTCATCGGGCCCCCCAAAGCGATGATGGACACGCCACCCTTCAGCTTACTGAAATGTACTTTATGCATCATTTTTGGCTTTTTCTCTCACTGTCATGATGCTTTTCACCTCCAATTTCAGTGCCTGCCTGAAATCAGCTCCGTTATTAAGGCCGGTGGGAGCCAGTGAGGTGCACAGCCCCGACTATAGAAATTTGCACATTGATCTAATACTTTCCAAAGCTCCTCAGAGGGCACAAAATATCCTGTCTTCTGGCCAATACATAAACGATATTTGTCAAAGTTTCTCCCATCATACCCTCAAACCTCTCTGTGATAGACAAAGAAGTTCAGAAAAAGCTGTACTTACAGCAGAACAAAATAAAAATAAGTGCCTTGTGCAGCAGCAGTGGGAGCTAAAGGAGAACTCTGCCCATATCCAGAAAAGTTCCATGGGAAACCTGACATGAAAGGACACATGTTACTGTGTGTATAATCTTTGTATTTATGCAAGTAGATTGTTTACCTGCATCTAACATATCCTTGGTGCTCTAAACATTCGTGGGTTTACCAGCTGTCGCAGAAGGATCTCATGATGATGAGCAAGTGGGCAACAGAACAGCAGACGAAATTCAGCGTCGATAAATACATGGAATGAGTAGCCTGGCTGCATACGCAGTAACAAATGATCTTGCTGCTCCCAAGGAGGAGGTCTTATATTCCCTCTGTGGAAACAAATGGCAAAATGCTCACTAGTGACCAGAAAGACAACAGAACATTAGAAAATAAGTAGAACACAAAATAGAGACCCTTAGGCTATAGTATATGACAGTAAAGTGCTCAAATCCAGAATTATCTGCTCCTCTGCATTCAACAAATAGACTGTTACTAGGAAAAGAAGAAAAAAAAGGAAGAATGATAACAACACCTCTGTGTAAAAAAAACCCCAAAGGAACACAATTAGATGCTGCAGAGAGGAAAAGGAATGATAAAAGAGGTACAACAGAAATCTGTAAAATGAAGTACAGCATGCGGTGGATGAATAGAGAGTGACTATTCACTGATGGTAACTGAAGTGCTGGGTGTCACCTGATGAAAAATATCAGTCACTGGGTTCTAACCAAATATGCCTAAGTATTCTTTTCACAGAGTGTAATCAACTGGCCTGGTTGCATTAGGATTTTCTAGAATATTAAAAATTATTTCAAAAAACAAGGATAAGGCAAACCGATGGAAGAAAATTTCATCTTGAACAGTGAAATATAAAGTGATATGAACACTGGCTCAGGAAATCCTTACAGCAGTTTCATGGAAAGTGTACAGTGAATTTATTGTGAAGGAGTAGTAAAATCTACTGCAAACAGCTTCTCTTTGTAACTTCACGGGAATCCTGCAGGATTATATCTAGAAGCACATGATGCTCTGAATTTGAAATCGAAGTGCACAACTGGTCTTATAATTAAAATCACATTACTTTTGCTCCTCAACTGAAATAAACAGCAGGGGATTTGAAAAACCTCATCAGGACAACAATTCCCACAGAGTGAAGGTGAGACAATTTGAAGGGGAATCAGGAGAAAATTCTAGGGTATTATAAAACCTTTTCACTTTATACTTCATATAAATTTTGCATGGGACAAAGTTTCAATAAAAATAATTCACAGCCCAGCAGCCAGGGCATTATTTTGAAAATCAAGAAAACTTCATCCTCCCCTTTTTAACTCTGCTGCTGATTTACTGCAAAACTCCCTCGCATCCTTCATGCTTTAATTATCTTGCCTACAAAACAGAGATAAAATATTTTACAAAAAACAGACACCTTATCGAGATCTATGAATTAAATACTTTTTTACTGATCATCAGACTATAAAATGAACCTGACACAGCAGCCGTATTTTGAAACAATGATGGACTAATTTGAGTAAGCTGGCAGAAGTTAAAAGAGAACTATTAGAACAGCTCTAGAAGGTGTCTTTTAAGGAAGTCCCTCTGCATTTTCCTGATGACCCTCTTTGTAAGATTTCTAGAAGATTATTTTATGAGCTTTTAATGAAGTTAACTCAATACATATGTTCTTGTTTTTTCTGAAAAATGGGAAAATTATAGAGCAAGGAGACTAGTCTCTGTTGACAGTCTGGTTATATTTGCATCTCATTTCCATCAGATGTCTTGTTGCCCATGTTTTCTTAGGATGATGGAAACTTGCTTGGAGTACTTTTCCAGTATCACATACTTTAATGCTACATCACAATGCCCTGTTTGTTCAAGTAAGGCTTTGAGAGCATGTGCCAAGATTTAACTTTCTAGTAATAATGGGGTTTTGTCCCTCACCAAGCAACTAGCCAGTTCAAGAAAAATTTTATTAGCTACTAAATGCAATATTCTAGGTCCAACAATATACTTTTGATAGGTTTCTTCCCTAGTTTAAAAAAAATAGTCTGCATTTCTGTCAGCAAAGATCTTATTAACACTCGATAGTTCTAATTTTGGTTGAATAATGTAACACTGCTGGTGGAGAACAGGGTGAATTTCCTGATACTGGGTTCACATTTGTACTGGTTTAGTTGGGAAAAAAAAGTTAATTTTCTTCATAACAGCTAGTATGCAGCTACGTTTTGGATTTCCGCAGGAAACAGGTCTGATAACTCAGGGATGTTTTAGCTATTGCTGAGCAGTTTTTACACAGAGCCAAGACTTTTTCTGCTCCTCACCTCAGTCCAACAGCGAGGAGGCTGGGGGTGCACTGTATATTTCAGGGGGTGCATCTCATGGGGTTTGGTGGGGGAAGGGGCAAGTGCTGTCCAGGCTACTTCTCTGTCCCGCCGTGGGGAGATAGAGCAGGCCAGCTGTGTCCATACACAGAAGCAGGGCCGCTTCCACCCACCCGTGCCGGGGAGGGCACTGAATTCTCACCCACGCGTTCCGGATCGCTCACGCACAGTCAGAGGCAAGGAGTGGAGGGCCCTCTCATTTGGCGAATTCCAGCAAGGCTTTATTTCTGTCGCTGAAGGGCAGCCAGGGATGAAAGGGAGCAAGGCCAGCATGGCCTGGACTTATAAAGGGTACAACCCCGGGTGTGGGGACAAGGTGTGGGGTCAGTACAGTGGGATGGGGAGAGGGTGGGGTCAGAGGTCTGCCCAGGTAGACAGGGTCAGGTTACAGCTGTCTTATCCCAAATCAATGCAGGGGTGAGAGGCTTTTCCCAGGGTCACCCACCCCAACAGTGCACAAGGAGTGGAGAGGGGACACAGCCAGGACAGCTGAGCCCAACTGACCCAAGGGACATTCCAAGCCATATGGCATTTGGTCAGCACGTTAAGCTGGAGGAAGAAGGCGGCAAATGGAGCAATAACATTTGTCTTCCCAAGTCACTGTTATGAGTGATGGAACCCTCCTTTCCTGGGAAAGGTGAAGCACCTGCCTGCCCGTGGGAAGACGTGAATGAGTTCCTTGTTTTGCTTTGCCTGCATGCTTTACCTGTTAAACTGTCTTTACGTCAACCCATGAGTTTTCTCACTTTTACCCTTCCATCTGGGAGTGGGCAGGGGGAGTTAAAGAGCAGCTGTGTGGGGCTTAGTTTCTGTCTGGGGTTAAACCCCAAGAAAATTTTCACCCTCTAGATTTTCCTATTTGTCTATTCCCCATATACACAAATCAGAGTTAATACTGCCTTTATTATTCCTGCATAGTGTGACTTGGCTTTCTAAGAGATAACTCATTCTTTTCTCTGTATTCTAACAAACATAACCAGCTAGGTCATGCAACCTGGCTTCATTGGGACCTGTTGTGGGCTGTTTTCAGTTGAGAATATTTGATTCTGAAACACGTATTTACCCACGGATCCCGTGTGACGCGTGTACTTTCCGCCTTCAGGACACCGGGAAAATCATGTTACAATGAAACAAACATGCTACAAAACCCAGTCAGATTACAGTCACATATCACCTCGAGGCTCATTGCTCAAACCTTCATAAAAACATAAAACCAGGAAGAGATGTGCATTTTGAAAAAAACACAGTATACCCAGGATTGTTTTATGTACCTTTAGATATAGGGGTAGAACAAAATATATCGAAGTCCTGATATACACACCTATCAAGATGACTACTTTTTTAGATATAGAAATAAACTGGTATGAAACAGTCACCTTGCCATAGTTCAAATATGATTAAAACAAGTGTGTTTATATTCCTTAAGCTGTCTCACATTCCATTTGTCTCACAAGTAGAAAATATAAAGCGTTAATATGCTGTGTCAGGACAATACCTGCGTGGTAGAGAATTTATATTTATATGGTATAAAATGTGGCATGCTTTCACTGACAAATGAAAATACACAGAGTCAATATGAACAGTAAATTCAAATTAATGACAGATCTCAGGAACTGTGTACATGGAATAAACACTCCGGATTGCCCTCAAAATAAAACAAATTTACCTGGCAAGGAATGATAGGTTGAATGCCAAAGACCAAATTAAAGTTTCACTGTGGCTGTTATTGTGTGAGATGCTCTGGTAAGAGTTCAGCTCCACATGACAAGGAATCATTTGAAACTGGAATTGGTGTCATGAAGAGCACCAAGAAGAAGGAAAAAGTGTAAGGATGGGAGCTAATTCTAAAGCAAAATAACAACCATCATCCCCTGATATCCATACAGTCTGTGCATAGGCTCAGTTGCCTGAATCTAAGCTAGACCTTCAAACCAAAACTTATTTGCCTTACGATTTCATTGATATTTAAAATGCAGCAGTAGTTTTAAGAAAAATACTGCTTGCTATATCCACTTCAGTTTTCAGTGTGTAGCTTTTTAAAATAATGCTGAAAACACACAGTGCTGCAAGTCAGCTTGGTATGACTTTATTAAGCTAACTCAAATATAAAGACAATGAAAGGCCAACACTGAATTTCTAATCTGTTTTCACAGTTTTTGTGCGGTTATAAACATATGCATCAGTACACATATGCTCTCCCAGGTCAAATGACAAGAAGTAAAAACACATTTCAAGAAAGAGATTATTAAAACCTAAAGCGAATTTAAGAGGCCTGCTTTGAGATTCTTAACTTTTATTTTTATTTCTTGAGGCCCTTAATTTAAACTTATTTTTCTTTTTAAGCACCAGCTGGCCATAGTTATCTCTTATTTTTGCTCCAAGAAATTTTAGGCAATTTACATATAATTTTCAATCATACTCACTAAATGTTTTTGAGGATGATCTTTTAGAACTCATCTTGAGGAGCATGACCAAACTTCATATTCTTCTAAAAACATAACTTAAATGTTAATTAGAGAAATTAATTAATCATAGATTTTAACCATATCTGCATAGAATAAATTTTTTTAGAGTTCTTAAAATCATGTGCTTAGTCTCTCATATCCTACAGATTATTGTTACAAATGTGCTGCTCAGGAAAAAAGTGCATAAAAACCTGAAGTGGAAATAGCTGAACCTAGAGTGACACAGCTTACAAATGTACAAGTTTGGGCAAGAACAGGTGGTGCATGGTAAGTGACAATGCTGGTGATGAAAGCATCTCCCACAAAAGTCAATGCATTTAAATACTTTGAAAATGTTAAAACGTTAGCAAAAGTAGTAAAGGTGTGTGCTGATTTCGGCTGCGGTACAGTTAATTTTCTTCACAGTAGCTGGTAGGGGCTGTTTTTTGGATTTGTGCTGAACACAGGGTTGAAAATATGGAGATGTTTTTGTTATTGCTGGGCAGGGTTTACACAGAGCCAAGGCCTTTTCTGCTTCTCACACTGCCACGCTGGTGAGGAAGCTGGGGGTGCTTGGGAGGTTGGGAGGAGACACAGCCGGGACAGGTGACCCAGACTGGCCAAAGGGATATTGCCGACACTATATCATTTTCACTGTGTAAAGGTGGGTAAAGAAGGAACTACAGAGTTATGGTATTTCTCTTCCCAAGTCCCTGTTATGCGTGATGGAACCCTTTATTCCTGAGGATGGCTGAACACCCCCCTGCTCATGGGAAGCACTGAATTAATTCCTTGTTCTGCTTTGCTTGTGTGTGTGGCTTTTGCTTTACAGGTTAAACTGTCTTTGTCTCAACCCACAAATTTTCTGCCTCTTACCTTTCCAATTCTCTGCCTGATCCTACTGGTGGGGGAGTGAGTGAGCAGCTGTGTGGGGCTTGGTTGCTGTCTGGGGATAAACCAAAACAAGGTGATACCAAAAAAAATAATAAAAATCTAGAAGCAAAGATGCATTAGCCATAACAGAAAGGGGAAGACTCTGGTAAAATGGCTGTTCAATTTTCATGACAGGCTTCAGTTTTGGTGAAAAAGTGGCTTTTTCCAAAACCAAAATCACTAGACTTGCATGGGCTCAGTAGCCCTATCCAAAAACAAACATATGGATTTCAGTGCAATAAGGAACCACATGCACCTAGAAAACATAACAAATTTCTATTGGAACAAAAGCCATCTGGAAGTTTGGGGATAATATGTTTTGCTTTGAAATCATTATGAGAAGGAACCAAAGTAAAATTGCCTTTCCAGTTGCTGGGGTCTGTCAGTGCAACTTGGAACTGAAACACAAGTGCTTGAACTGGTTTTTTTAAATCTTACCTCACCTAAGTCTAGTGCGGAGCATTCATCAGAGATGAAAATATTACAATCATTTATCTGTATGTCAATCAAAATGAAAAAACCTGAATCCTATAGATACAATGTGTAACTGTAATAGAATAAAGCTGAGGAATTTACAACACCATACTGCATTAGAGAGATCTCAAATTCTAATAATTTTACTGTGATGGACACTATTTGTTTAATTTTTGCTCTCTGATTAGGTACATATCAAGTTAAAAACAACTGACTGGTCACAGAGCAACCCAGCAGGAGAAGGGAGGAAGGACTGCAATTTTAAAGAAACAATGGACTCTCTTCAGGGACAGTGGTCTCCAAGCTCCAATGGAGAATTTACAGAAAGGGGAGAGCGGGTACAATGTTCTAGTGAGCAGGTACAGATCCCTCAGTAATTGGGATCTGTAAAAGAAGGGCTGTGAACCATCAGACATCCTGAATACAGAAAAAAGAAAAATTAGAAAAGTCTTTTGAAACACTGCAGATACTCCATAAAATATACTGTAATCCACGCTAACACCAAACTCAGAGAAGCAAAGCCTGTGAAAGCCTCTGCACAGCAGAGAGTTACTTAGGAATTCTTCTTATTTCTAATCTGTTCTACATCTTCACGGTTTCCCAGTCTATTTAAAAGTTCTTCCTAAGTGAGATTCTAATAAAAGCCAGCTCTTTTGGGTTTAAAAGCCATTTTGGTCATTGTCTTTGGGGAGTCAGTTAGTAAGTTAATAATCCAAGATAGATACACTTCAAAGCCGTGGCCAAGTCAGTACACTGCATTTAAAAATAATGCTTTCTGAAGTATGACGGTAATTATACTGGACTTAGGTTCTCTCTAAAAATAGAACTCAAGCACATTACAAAGGTTATAGATTTTCTTTGATTCTGAAGATCTAGACCATATAATTTCTAGTATCTTTTCAAACAATTCTTGGCTGAAACTGGCTGTTAAATTGTTTATGAATCACATCCACTCTGTGACATTTACCAATTGGCTTCATGCAGCAGCACTGTTCTCCATGAAGCTATGCCCTTAAAATAGTCAATCCTCAAATCAGGCGAAGTTTTTACTCAAATAAAACACCACCAAGTAGGACTGAATGCACAAGGGGATTTTTTTTGAAAAGCAGAAAGCTGCTAGCTTTTAGGGTCCATTATGTGAAGAAAAAAACCTTAAAGTGGGGGGTTTTTTTCCAGTTAATAATGTATTTGGAAAATTAGTAATGATTAAAACATCACTGTCTGCAATAAAAATAAATGCAAGGACTGAGAGCATAGGTTATAAAAGAGACACACTGAAGAGAATCTGCCTACTGTGATCATTAGGAATCTCCAGGCACAACTCACTTGAACAGAGAGGATTAGATTTTGAGTTAAGGCTACATTCAATTATGATTTTACTTTCCAAAAAGAAAGAAAATTTAAAGGGAAAAAAAAAAAGTTGAGCAAGATAAGAGTATCTCAAGTCAATTCCCAAAAAGGCTGTGCTCAGACACAGTAAATGGTGGGTAGCTGTAACCTTCCTAACTGATGCCACATCTGTCTTATTGGGACAGGATGCAGCCACCTGAACTCACTCTTGGCTCAGCCACTAGCCTGTTTACTAGGTGGGGATGCAATGGATGTATTTTAGGTGCATAATTTCTGAACTGGCCATAACCTGTACAAAGGAAACAGTACGATGCCACTGAAGCATCATTAGTTCCACAGCAAGAGAAGTCAACACAAACAGAAGCCTAAATGAGCAAGCAGAGCTAAGACATGGCATGGTACGTTGCTGGCTATGCAGTTACGATGTTTAATCACACCCCTCATCAGCTCATGTGCTTTAGGACACTTCAGTCCTTTCTCATCTGTGCAGCACCTTGGTTTGGGAAAAACTCTCACAAATGAAGTTCACTGGCGGCCAGGTTAATACAAACCAGATTTATTGATGCAAGATTACTGGAGTACAAATGCTTCAGCAACAGCTTTCTCCTCATGCATGTTGATTCCTCCTGTGCAACACCTGAAAAATATTCCATAAAACACAAATCTCCAGCAGCCCTGTCTGCGGGCAGTTGCAGTATGGCTCAAAAGGGACCTAAAGTGAGAAGGCTGGTTGAAAAGTTGCCTCTTCCTATCAAGTTGGCAGAAAGTTAACATCTACAAATTGGGTTGTTTCGGGCTTAATTCAGCAGGAGCATACACTACCTGAAAGGAGCACCTGTGCTGCAATAAAAACCAACAGTGCAGCCCATGCTGCCACATCTGATTTAATTTCACTCGCTCACATACCAACAGCTTCAGCAGGAGAGGCATAGTTACCAGTGGTGTAAGGAGTGCAACGACTGCAGTGATGGACCTAAAAGAGGAGTGAGCACTTGCAGGTGGCTGGACAGCAGAGATGATGTCATTTTGGCCATGACATAAAGGCTTGTGTCAGCCACACCAGCAGTGAGGTTCCTGTGGGCATCCTCTAACCAGCTGCAGGCAGTCACGAATATTAGCATGAGCAGTTTGAACAAGAGGTGGGAGATAACTTAGTTCAGTTTGCTTGAAGCAATTGGTTGTCACAAAAGGGAAGAAAAACCAGTGTCAGATAACAAAAAATGTACATTTTCCTACAAACAAATGACTCTGTTCCTTCTCTCCTAAACAAACCAAGGAAACTGGCAGAGGCCAGCACACTGAGCCCCCCTGGCAGTCCCCTAAGGGCAGCACGTTGTATAAGCCCACCAAACACAATACTTCAGTTAGAAAGGGTGAAAATAGCACTTTGTATTTATTGAGAGCTCATTGACAAAAATAAAAAGCAAACCCAAACCCAGACAAACCATGACTGAACTTATCTCACAAGATTTATTTCAAGTGATGGTTCATGTGCATAAATTTCATGTGGCAGGCAGGGCTCAGTGTACTCACCAGTTTGTTTCCCCATTCTGAAACCAGAGCTGAGATGCCACTGAAAAGGATATAGTGAATCCCAGAATTAAAAGTTTCAGATTTTTTTTCTCTTTTCAGTTCAAAATCCTGCATAACTTTATCATGTTTGCATTGCTGTCACAGTTATCTAAATAACAACTATTATTTCTCCAAAGCCTTGCATCTCTACTCTGATGGGCAGGAAAAGAGGCACCTACAGAAAGTCACTGTAGATTTTCACAGAGGAAGCTTAATGAAGACATTAAGAACAAAGTGGTGGGGGCTTGTGGTTTGTTTTTCTTTTAAGAAAAATGAGACATTTTTAATACACAGTTCTAAGGCTAAGACAGGTGAAATAACTGAACATCCAGGCAAGCATGAGACATCAACCCTATGTGTCAATGAGTATATTCATCAAGAGATGCTAAGCTCAGGGGAGTGATCAACAGCATTGAGGACTGTGCTGCTCTTTTGTCACACCTCAAGGCTGGATGTGAGGCTTGACAGTAGCCTTAAAAAGCTCAGCAGCAATGCACCAATGAGAGAGCAAAAATCCTGCAGCCGGAAGAGAAAAACCTCAACTTGGGCACCCGCTGGCTAAGGAAGTGTTCTGCAGAAAAGCAAAGTTCACAAGTGGAAGGTGAGTTAGCAATGTGCCTTTGAGCTGAAGAGGGCCAAACATGGACCAGCTGCTTTAGCAATCAAATGGCAAGAGAAGGGATCAGTGCCTTCTAGTCACCACCCGTGAGACTGCACTGGGAGTCCCATGTCCAGTTTTGGCATCCCCAGGGCAAGAAAGCCATCACCATATTGAGGCCACCCTGACGGTCACTAAGATGAGGAGGCAGCTGGAACATGTGGCATCAAAGAAGAGCCAGAGAGAAGTAATCAAGCATTAAGAAGCTAACCACGAGGCTAGTTACACACTGGCACAGTTGCCCAGAGATGATGTGAAATATCCACCCTAGAGATATTGAAACCTCAGCAAGACAAAGCTGTTAAAAGCAACCTCACCTTAGTGTTGCCTTCTTTGTTTGAGGATTGGACCTTCAAATAGGATCTTCACAGGTCCTTTCCAATCAATGTCACTATGTGATAGTATCAGTAATGTATTAATACCCTTCTCTCTAGTTCTCCAGAATACACCCTTCTGTTGGGGAAGATGGAATAGGAAAACCGTATGGATGTGATTACCTGGCAAAAACTATAAGTGAGATTGAAATGAAGACAAGCTTTGAGTTACCCAANTTCATTCTGTTCTACACTCTTCACTCTTCCTTCTCTTCTACCTCACTTCTCTGCTCTCAAGACTTCTCTGCCCTGCCTGGAGCTGTGTCCTGCAGCTCCTGGCAGGTCTTTCTTTCCCCATGCCCTCTGCAATAAACCTCATGATCTAAAACCCAAGCATAGAGATCTCCTTTGCTGTTTGTCCCAACTGTCCACCGACCAGATCCTACAGATACCACGAATTCCACACCCTTCCTTTCAAATAAATGCCTTTTCTATTTCCATTTACTTTCTTCGCTTAAAGAAACCCGAAATCCAATCAAACAACAACAACCAAACACTTAAAAAGGCAAACCCCCATAAAACCTCTCCCAACATTTTTTTCTTTTGCTTCTTACATGAAGTATCAAAACACCTTCTTATATCAGAAAAGTTCTTTGCAATCTGTTTGGTTCTGCACCCTGGCATCCCAACTAACAGCACGTCTCTGACATGTAAGGCATCTATATGCATCTAGCCAGCTCAATAGGAATTAAGTTACTTAAGAGCAAAGACGAAACTATAAAGGTGACTTAGCTTGTTAGAAGCTGTTCTTCTATAGCTTAGAACTTATTTTAAGAAGGACAGGCAATTGTTTCTTATTTAAGTGACTTCATTGATGACCATGAGAATTATGGTTGATGTACAGTGTTTCCCTTGCTAGCTGAGAAAATAATTCTTCGACAGACTGAAAGTGGGGTTTCTGTTTCAAAAATTCATCTTTCTTTCATCATTATTTGCTGTGCATTTTGTAACATGGAACAAGATGTTTAATTAGCCCAGCACACAATCAATACAAATCTTTCCACGTACAACAATGTCTGCAATGTCATTTTAGCAGAAATTGAATGATATTTTGTATTACAAACTACTCTCAGTTACATCACTACTTTCATCTGCCCAGGACAAATGCTTGATTTTCTATTAGTAATTTTATGTTTTTAGAGTTTCTTATGGTTTGCTTTGGATTTCTCTCTTTAACATTCATTTCAAGTTCTTCTGGGCTACCACTTAAATCAATATATTGAGATCAGAATTTATTTCCTGCAAAATTATGAAGATAATTAGATAGGAGAAAAAATATAGGACAGACAGTTCCAACTGCTAGTACAGTTGTATTTTCTGTAATATATTTTAGGTGTTATTTTATTTCTATCTCATTCAGTAATTTAAGAACTGAGGTACAAATCTCATGAAAGTTAGGAATGGATTAGGTGGTCAGAGAAGAGCTAAAATATGCAATGTAGCCAGTAGACAGGAGAATAATTAAGAACATTAAAAGCATCCTGGGCTCAGACTTGTACCTAAAACTATGCATTGCATAATGTTTGCAGATTTTTTTTCTATCGTGCGCTGTCTATATAGCACAGTTCACGCAAGTCATTGCAACACACAGAATGTTCATAAGGGCATCAGGTTACATACAGCAAAATGTTTCAGGGTTATTCAACTAGTTTTAGCTAAACTAAACCTATTCCAGCCCAACAAAGCTGTTCAACTGACAATTACAAATTAATTTATTTATATCATATTTCTTGGGTCCGCAGAGAAATTGACACTAATCACCAATGTGCTGCTCCAGCTATTTCACTAACAATTGTCATAAGCTGGCATTACTTTTAACAGAATAAAATCCTGATGTAAACAAACTGTCCATCAATATTTAATTAAAATATAATGAGGAACAGGATATGCCGTTCTGGGTACTGTTTAAGGTTGCATGGCAGCATTTAAATATTGCATTGTGTGTCACATCTCCTTATGGACAAGGAGGTGTATGTGACACCTGAGAACAGTTACCGAGGTGACACCACGCATTTTAATATTCACTCCTCATTTTGTGCATGTTGAGGGAAGAATTATTTTACCCTTTGCACTTCTGCACAGATTAACCATCAATACAAGGGTCTCACCAAAAGACCCTTCTTCTCACTGAAGAAGTCTGTGAAAATCTTTCCTTTAATGTCCATGGGGTTTTAATCATGTTATGTATTATTGCTCCGAAACAGAGAATTTTTTTACATTTCTTCTCAAATCACATATACTTTTTGTATATTTTGGAGGCAAAGTACTAGTTTGTTGGTTTCACTTAAAATCCACACAGAAATTTGGCAAGAAAGTGGAGAAAATAGAGTGCAAGCCCTTTGGTTTTAATTCATACAGCTTCTTATTATCAAAAAGCCACTAAAATCAATGTCATCATACAGAAACGAACTTAGTCGATTTTATATATTATTTGGATCAGTTATTTATGGAGTTTTAAAGGGGAAATTCACAGATTTGGGACCAAAATTAATCACAGAGAAAAAATGTATCTATGTTCAGACCTTGCAGACTTTATACCTCTAAGTTATCTGTGGCATTACCAATTTTCCCAGGGTTCCTCTCTAGAGAAGAGTTATAAGTGTAAAGTAGGGCTTTGTTTACATTCTTTCTGTAACACTGAAAAACGTGAACCTGGCCACAAAAACATGAAGCGATGATAATATCATTTTGTTATTTTAAATAGTCATCAGACATAAGTGTACCGATAAAATATGTCGTAAATCAGTTGCCAAAAGAGCGGCTAGGACTAAGTTCTTTGTTTATGAATTGTTTCAAATAGTACCTAGCTTAGAACCTAAACCTATATAGCAATGAAAACCCTTTCAGCCAGTTTGGGAAAATGGACTATAAAATCAAGGACACAGAGCTGGATATCGATCCTGGCAGTGCAGGGCTGCAAGAGTGAGTCCCCAGCAAGCCCCAAGAACCAGCCTGGAGCCGGTGACACAACACTCACCTGTGAGATTCGGTGACTGAACTGATGCATCGGGTGCATCAACAAGCACTGGCCTGCACAGAGGTTTTACACACCTCGGTTCAGTTAGGTTCAAACCGTAAATCTAAATTATTTCCTTGACAAACCCTGACAATAATAACAAGGAACAGTTTCATTTCACCCAGAGCAATCCGTAAATGAAATCGGGCTCAGCTCCAAGAGCACTGGAGTCACCAGGTTTGTGCCATTGCGTCTGACCCGAAGACTCCAAAGGAGGAATGGGACTGCTGCTTCCTATTTTCCACTAAGCACAGATTTCAGAATGCCTTCATGTGCCTTGGGCTCCGGGCTTCTGCTTAGCTCCAAAATATACTCCTGGCTCTTCAACAGATGCACTTAAAGCACTGATTTTAGCTTATTTAACCAAGGAAAATTGCTGAAACCGCCAACTGCTGCACTCTAATATAACTGCAGATCACCTCAGGCAGTCCTTCCATACCCCAGGTGATTGAGCTAATCACTGAGTAAAAGGAGGATAGAGGAATACACTCTTTCCTTTCAGGTTTTGCTATCTAAAAGTCTCCCAGGCTTTCCATTTAAATTATTTTTTAATTCAGACAGAATTTGGAGTAGTTCTGGTTGAACAAAATTGTATTTCTAGAAAATAATTATTAATATAGACAAAAATACTGTTCCAGAGACACATAAAATACTCTCCTTCTGGCCTAGAGAATTCAGAGAGTAAGAATTTAAAAACAGTACATCATAGTATGTTTTCTTCTTGTTGGGGGTCAGTTGAGCCCAGATATCTTAACAAAAACATTTCTTCCTAAACTTAAACCACAACAATACTGTCTGTTATTTCTCAAAAAAAGAAGAGCTGAAAATCTACCAGTAAAGTAACTTTAAGAAATATAAATTATGAATTCCTATATAATTTACGGAGACTCTTAAGAAATTTTATCCACCCCCTCAAGCTCTTTTCTTCTGAGAGATGATTTAGGTATGCTGCTGACTTCCTAGGCTTACCAAATAGCATTTCAAAAGTAGCGAGGATTAGTGCAAGACATCTCCTTCCTTTACAGACGATATTTTTTTTCCTATTTTTATTGCCACTTACAGAAAACCAATACAACATGTCACAGCACTACAGTGACAAGAGATCCATAACACTCCTTCCAGTTCTATGTGCTTCATTAATCAGCCCCTAAAACAGGATCCACTGAATGCATCTCATAGTTAGATAAATGTACTACCTGTTTTATGTGCAGCTCCAGAAATGTGCAATCATCTTTCCTGGATTTTATCTCTCAGCTTTCATTTTGGTCGTGTCTACAGTCAGTTCTCTTCCCTTCCTGAAGCTCTGTTTGGCTACACAGTAAGTGGCCTGCTTGCTGCTGGGCACCCCGTTCTCAGCACTTGAAAATTCTCCCATTGGCTGAGCAAAGGCTGGAGAAAGAGGATGGGAAGTAACACATTCAGCAGTCCCCAGTGTGAATACCCAGACAAGAGTCCTGTTCCTAACGCTTTCCCTCACGGCTACAGCCGAACAGGGATGGCACCAGAATTCATGCAAGCTTTTCTTCCCCCTCTCGCTTGACAGGGAAGTGAAAGGGAAGACACCTGCGAGACACTGGATCAAGGTTATTGTTTGTCTGTTCTGGGCATTTCCTCAGTGGTTTATTTCCACAGAAAAATGCATACAACTCGTGGCCTTCTTTCTGTATTTTACATTCCATGCTCTCAGCAAATTTTAAGACCGAAATACATGCTGATTATACTTTGAAAGTTAAAGTTCAAGCCCCAAAAGAATAACACAGGCAAAGAGCATTTCAACAGTCAGTATTAACTTGGACATGTACATCATGTTTCACTTTCCCATCCTTTTCTGTTTCTCCTCCTCTTCTCCAATCCTGAACAGCTTACATGAGCAAAGAGAGCTCAGATATAATTTCTCTCAAACCTCCAATGCATTAGACATTTTTGAAACTTTTAGAGTCTGAATAACAGCTATGATTTCATAATTTTTACCGTTCTGTATTTGAATTTCACACCAAAGTGGAAGCAAAAATTATGATTTTTTCAGATACATCTTTGATAAATATCAGCCATGTGGTCGTGCTACATGGGACACAATGATAGATATTGTCCATACCAGTTGCTTAAGGACTCACATGGGAATATATTCTGGCAACAATTCTGTTTCACCCACCTGCCTAAAACCCCTCATTGATCTCTGGAACAGAAAACTCATCTGTATGCATCTTCATGTACATAAAACCTTCACCTCATTCAACACCGAGATAACTGCGTAAGTGAACAGACACACACACATCAGATGTGCCAGAGTTCTGCAAAATTCAGAATCATACTACACAAAACGTCAGGTCTCAGGCTGGCTTCACAGCCTTAAAAACTGGTGCCAAAAAAATATTGATAATTTGGGTAAGTTTTGGTAGTAGCAGTAAAACCAATCCAAACAAAAAATTATAACATTTTTTCATATCTGCCCTGCAGCATGCATAACGTCAATGCAATGTCTGAGCAAAGCAATGCTATGACTGACATCCAGCAGAAAATTTATCATGAAGAGGAATGATTTTAAAACATTTTTTTTCCAGTTTATACTTTATATGAAGCCAATTGAATTCAATAGGGGTTTGGATTATAACTTCAGTTCTTCCGGATGCTTGGATGCACTGATTCACAGAGAAATTGATTCTATCTGTGAAATGTGTAGAGAAATAAATAATTTTGCCTTTTAACTGGATCTATACATGTAAATAAATAAATAAATAAACTGGTTTACATCACATGTAAAACCAGCCCATGTCATAATTTCTATTGCTGCTGTGATAAAATCCTCTCTTACCTAGAGATACTATGCCCCCAAAGTCATACTTAGCATGGCTGAAATTTCCTTTTTGATAGGAACATGGGAACATACAGAGACAGAGGACTATTCTCTGTAGAAAACACATATGGCATCTTGCAGACCTTCAAAGCATGAAGGATACATCTGAAGAGAAGTTTTAAGGCTCTTAAGACTGAAGAGAGAAGGGAAACAGCAATCAAAGGAGAAGCACAAAAATCACTTTAACTTCCAGACAGACAGTGTCTTGCTTTTTCTAACACTTGCCCTACATTAATGTTGCAGGAAACACAAACTAATTACTTACTAAAAATACCAGGGATAGGAAAAGAAATTGTTAATGCTATTGGAAGTTTAAATTAGAAGTTTTAC